>JAMKCH010050790.1:0-38874 GCA_023653785.1 Ophioderma brevispina
AATATTTTTAGGAAGAGTAATGAATTTTATAATTATAAGCTATCTGAGCCAAAGAATAACAAGCCCACTATAATTTATTTCCCAAGGCAAACCTACGGCATAGCAGTAAAAGATGCTGTTTACCAGAACATTTTGTGCATTTTTATTTCTTGTATTTATATCCAGTAGTGTGTTTGCATACTTTTGCATCAAGACTACGATACAACCACTATGTCCATGCCCTTTTCTTAAACGACAAAATAAAAATGTTGTTAAAAATTTTAGTAGGCGATTTTGGATCAGCTGATTGCTAATTTTATATTGTTCAAGTAAATAAGTTATTGTACCTTTATTTGACGGAAATAGACTGTCGCAGGATTTTGTAACATTTCTTTACTTTATTACTTTGATTTAATATTTCAGCTTAAATATAAATAAAATCAAAATAATGGAGAATTAAAATCACGTGGTCGAAATGATGACAAAATAAAAAGGTAACTATTTTTTTGGTTTAAAACATAGTTGGAAGAAATCATATTACCTGACTTATCTGAAATGATTTTAAATGATTAAAAAATTATGTATTCTATTTTACTGATATGTGCATCCATAACATTCACTATTGGATGATTTAATGTATTACTTTGGATGGACGGAATTTTTAAAAGTGTACAATAGGATATAGTCCAATCTACGGTATGACCTGGACAAAATTGCTACAGAAGGTTTTCTTGCTGAAACTTGTTGTACAAACCCTCCCGAACAACATATCAAAAAGGTAGAAAAAAGGAAGCATGGCAAGACATGCTAATTTGCATAAAACCTATATGCCATTTTTTGCCTATATTTTGGTTATTATGCAATATTTTAAAAGGGGACGACCCGATTTAAGTAAATAAAGTTTTCATCTTGATAGAAGGTCTTCACCCCTAAACCCCATATGTAGAGTTTTGCGCTGATATTTCAACCCGTTTTCATGTGAGAGCTAAAAACATGATTTTCTTAGCTCTATATGTGTAAAATTAATATCGGTCGACCAAAATGGGGTACATTTTCGCTCATAACTTCCAAACCAAATATCCTTTAGCTCTAAGATTTCACAGGATAAATGAGAAAAATAGTAGCTTTCTTCAAATACCAAATGTTGACCACTTCCGGTAAAATCTCGGAGTATGGGGACGATGCTATTAGCGATCAGGCCACGGCCCTTTAAAGGTGCTTGTTCCGATTTATGCCTATTGGTTCTATGCTTGATATGAGAGCCTGGCACTTGCACTTACACCCTGTAAAGTACCGGGGAAAACAAGATTTGGTTTTACAGTGGAAGCAATCGGTTATATATTGAGAAATGAAATGGATTTGAGGGCTGAAATTTCAGGATAATAATGAGAAAAATACGGCCTTCTTATCTGATATCAAAATTGATATTACTTCCGGGAAAATCAGGGGGTCCCAGAAGACGATCGGCACACGCACCTTTAACTCTTTGAGTCTTTTGCTGTCCAATCATAGGAACACGATTGGTACTTGAGGGTCTAACCTTTTTGCGTGGGTACCGGTGTAGGGCAGATAGGTTGAGGATTATCTTCCTCATTGACAGTCAGGTATTCTTATTCCGTCTTTTGGCAATTTGATGTAGGCTGATTTTTATCTGCAGAATTCTAAAATGATGCTTTGTAGTAGATCTGTACAGCACTATCACATCACCTGTTAGAGCTCGCAGTCAAGGTATGTGAGATTCTGACTTGGTGACGTCTAGAAACATTGACGCTTTTTATGCTGATGTCCTACCTATTACCCAGGCTATACCCAAAGACCCTCTTTTAAAACGTTCCAATACTAATGACCCCCATGGCCCCATTTCCGTCTTTACTGCTATCCAGCTTTATTCAAGTTTGCATAAAAATTATCCACTTTATTAAAAAGAATTTGACACCCAAATTCCAAAATTGTTTCAACCTACGTGAACCTTTTAATACAATTTATCATTTCAGGCAGAATTTATAATTCTTGGCAATTTCAACTCTGGAAAGAGGCACTTCCTATTTTAACTTCAGGTGTTTTAACATCATGGACCCCTTTCCCCCCCCCCCCCCCTAATGACCACAATTATATTATGTCGTGTACCGAAGGACTCCAGTATTTTCGGGTACATTTTATCTGAAAGGACCCAGGAAGGATCCTATTTACTGGCCGATTTGGCACATACCCATCACTTCGCATAGAGAGTACCCCCCCGGCAATAGTTGACCCAATAGGTTTGAATAAATACTTTAATCTGATAATACATTGTTAAATTAAAAGATCTCCCCATCCCGATTGCAGTCTGACAAATCATTCTAGAATGCAAATAAATTTTGGCGTGGAAAATTGGGCCCTCGTGACTAATACGTTCACTTTCCACTTTAATATATCAATTGCAATGTACACCCTTGCAGGCATAGCAATGCTAAACAGTCAAATACTAACAGAAAACTGGAAAATCTCCCTAACATGCATTGCATTTATGAGCTATCTACATTGTCGAAATATGGACTAAAGTCCACGTAAGATAAATGCCAATTAGCATGTCTTACCAGGTTCCCTTTTTCTACCTTTTTTGTATGTTGTTGGGGATCTTGTATGTAGTTACAGCAAGAAAACCTTTTGTAGCAAATTTGCCCAGTTGTACCTAGTATTGGTAAATGCTGAGCTGAGGTATCATAATGAGTTTAGAGGTGGTATACAGCCAATACCTTCAAAACCAATCTAAACAATATTTATTAATTTTCGCATTAAGCACCAGGAGTAAGAAATGCTATGACATAACACTGCCTATATTTCCTCACTTTCTCTTAAATGGCATCTGAAAGGGAATACCTCCGATACTCTGAGAATTGTGGGTAAATGTAAAAGAATTGTTCGAACGGCTCAAGGTGAAACTTAATGCTTCAAAATATCAACACAAGCTAAGGCGATTTGCAATCCAACCAAATTATACATATCTTTAAAAATACTGAGACCAGTGGGGAAAACAGAATGTCGTCCTGCAGACAAAAATCCAGTGTTGACCGTTTTGATGGGCAGGGAGTCTGAGAAAGATCGATCAATTTTCATCAAAACGCTTGAATTATTAGCTGCATTTCCCTAGTGGAAGATCGACCTCGTAGAATTTACAGGAAATAGTTTTTAAGTTTTTAAGAATGGAAGGGAGTTTCTTGGCGTGGCAGAAATTACCTTTCACAATGTAAGTATTTGAAAAGATTAAAAAGCTGAAAGAGATATAGATAAATACATAACAAATAATCTACATAGATGAAACATACGGTTGGTATAGGCGCATCAGAGTAAGACTGCATAAGACATAAGAGCAATCAGAAGCCCAAAGAGTCCTAAGCATAAGAGCATTAGAGCATAAGAGTGCATAAGAATAACCGCATATACGGAACATAATCGCATAAGAGCATAATCGCATAAGAGCATTTACGCATAAGAGGCATATCGCATAAGAATATCGTATATACGGAAAATAATCGCATAAGCGTGCATAAGAATAACCAGTAAGTAGAGGTAAGCGTGGTAAAACGAATAAGCCCACGGAGACTTACGGAGCAAAGCGCACGATGGTGTTAAAACGAATTCGATTTACCATACATCGGAGATAACGGGGGGAGGGGGGGGGATACTGACAATGTCAAGGCATACGGGACGAGGATGGGTCCTCCCAAATGTGGTTGTTTTTCACAAAAAAAATTCATTAGACATTGGTCCCAATTTTCTGCCAAAAAATCCTGGATAAGGGTTGCCATTTAGAAAAGGAAGAAGAAGGACAACACTTTGTAACACTCAAACGTTTTTGAAGAACAGAAACACTTAGACAGGGTCCAAGTTGAAAAATGTTCGAGAAAAAAACTCGTCAAATAGGCCATTTGTACCTAAATGGCCCTAAAAATGTTTAGGGGTTTCAGGACCTCGGGTCGACAATACCGTCCAAATTGCATAGAGATGCAATACATGTAAACGCATTAAAATCCGACATTTTAATTAAACACTGTGATATGGACTATTCTGCAACTAAACAAAAATTGTTTAGAAATTTTGCGATGTATTTTAAAATAAAACCAAGTTGGTTTGGTTAGAAATAAAAGTATCCTCAAAAAGGGAGTAAACCCATCTGCTTTTAAATTTTCTGCTAGATGTAGGCGAATGTGACTCTGTCGGCAGGGAAAATTACAATTGGATTTGAAATTTTATCTTTCAACTGATCAATGTAATATTGCTTGGAAATTCACGAGTTGGCACGAAAAGCGACCCTGAAAGATTCAAAAAATACTTGAAGAAGATGCGTTGAAACCAGTTTTGAGACAGATTCCCGGAGGCGGACCCATGCTTCGGGTTGTTTTCAGTCTTTTTTCATTGTAGATTAGTAGTGTTATTATTATTATTGTTTTAGGTATTATTATGATATATCATTATATTAAACCCGCGTTTATTAATCCTTGATTAAACACACACACACGATTATGATTTGTTACTGTGTGACAAACCATATGTCCGACTTCAGTCTAATCTACACCCTCCCTTTGAAATCAGCAATTTAAAAGAGATAATCTAGGAGATAAGTGGGTTTAATCAAAAGTTTTGGTGCAGAAGGTGTGAGTGGCTTATTTTATGTGCAAAATGGGGCGTAAGATTTCCAAAAAAAAAGCAGTCTTATTGACCGTATTCAAGACATTTTTGTGATATTGGCCATATTTGACTAAATCCACGCCAACTACAATTAAGTCAATTTTTTACTTTTGGTTTTTGAGCTTAGCGTAATTATGAACGTAAAATAGGGTCACGATCATAATTTAAAAGCAGTATTAGGCGGATTTGTGAAGGGATGATTTGTAAACGTGATTTTCATCTTTTTGGCCAAAAAATAGCTTATTTTGAATAATAATTCATATTTTTACTTTTGGGTGCTTTGACCAAACGAAATCTAAAGGTAAAAATGGGTACTGATTTTAAAAAATAATTTAATTGCCGGTACTGAACACAATTTTGACATGTTGGTCATTTTTGTTACCATGAAAAAAGAGTGTAAAATTATTAAAAAAAAGTTTTGAAACAAGGCTAAAAGTCAAAAGTTTGTTGACCTGAGTGCAGTTTATTGTTTTTTTATTCTGTGTTTTTGGTTTTGTTGTGTTGTGCAATATACCGGTTTCACAATTCGTCATGTTAAGGGTGCAAGTGAAAAAATAGGGTCACCACTAAACCTCGTACACGCTAGTTTGATCTTCCTGGCCTTCTTTGATGCACTTGCCATTAAAAGTAGTTGGTGGACGAACTGGTTGGGTGTAACATTTGGCTGGGGGAGCGTCTGCTGGATTCCTGGGAGATTAACTTCCTCACCTTTAGCAGACTTTGTTTTAGTGAGAAGGGTCGGATTCAAACAATGGCTAGTGACTCTTGATATTCTTTGTATCACATCCTGTAGGAAAGGCCGGGTATATAGTCGTCCTAAGCCTTGTGTATGAATCGCCGCGCAGTATTGTCACTATTTGGCAAAATTGGCATGTAATGGGGTTGGGGTCCTATTACGTTCAGATCCAGGGTCATCCGTGCATCTTGCCAGTCTGCTTCTTATGCAAAACATAAAATAAGCCACTCAAACCAGGTAATGAAGTTTTTTATAAACCGCCCCATAACCATTAAAAATGAGCTCTCTCAGGGTGAGAAGGATCGCCGACGTTTCAGCTTTGGGAGGTCTGTGGTAAAGTATTGAGTGTCCCCAGCGATCGGCGTGGCGTCTTGAATGGAGCAGAAGCTGCCGTAGGGCCGAGAGGGGGAGTGAAGCAGGTAGGAGTGGGAATGGCTTTTCCCTACGGATACTTTATTCGTCCTACTACCCTCGTATTGTAGCACACTAACTCACATCGGTTCTATCCTGTTTGCTGATCCCGTGTTTTTTTTTGTTTACCAATCCAAACTGATTTCTCCTATGAGGTCATTACCTCTTTTTACATTGCTTGATTTCAAAGGGAATGCGGCGTGGACCTCAGTTATGAGATTATCGGAACATCTGGGTTTTCACAACAGTAACAACATAACTTTTCTATCTTATCCAGTTTTCAATAGAATAGTTTTTAATACCTAAAGACGAAAGTGGCTAATAGTGCTCACGAAAAATGTCGCCAATATCTTACTATGAAATGATGCGTGAAGGTTCACATGTTAGGCCTACTTTTATTTTGCAGAATTTTCCTCTGAAACTTGGCCAAAGTATTTTAGTGTCCTGCAGAAATCTATGTATTATCCGCAATGCTATTGAATATTTGCCATAATTAATTAGAAATGGATGTGACAATGGTAATTTAATTATGCAAATTAGAGGATAGTAAAAACAGATTTAGAGGTACACCCCACGATGCTTCTACAAAGTTCCAGGCAAGATAAAATACGGTGATTTTATAGCAAAACTGACAAAAAAATTTACTTATCTGGGTCATAATTTCTTGGCATACACAAACGTGCGCGTTGATCGCTTGCGTGTACTACGTTGCGGGGATGCATGGCGTCTACGTTTTCTACATTGGTCCAGAAAAGTATGGACCAGAGAGTATATGAGAGTACGTAAACGGTCTGAATTTGGTCTGATAAAAAAATCATGTACCTGGTTTGGGCCACAAACTGTTTTTACACCTGCTATATGTTTTAGGCATGAGGTAATATTGGATCTGTTACAGCAGTTAAGATCATTAAGTTGTACCGTTTTTAAAAGTAATATTGTGGCCAACTTAAAATACCGAGGGACGCACATAGCAAGAAAATGATAGATAAAAGGAGAGGCTTGTGAAGCTTTTCATAGTTAAGAAAGAAAAATGCAGGCTGTCATTTTGGGGTGTTCTCTGAAGTGCATTTTATAGAGTTGATGATACAAAAAGCATCATAATGACTTTGGATTGGTACAAAAAAAAATGTAGAGGGATGACTGCAAAACAACTTATCTAGGAATAGGAAGTTGTAAAAGACTAATGAGAATAACAGCCTCAAGCTCCAGATTAAGTCACATATAAACAAAGACCCTACAGTTAATTATCACAAAAGTAAACTACAATCATTGGCCATAACAGTTCACAATCGGCTACTGTATTTTGCGAAACGAAACGATACGAAACAGAACTCACATGGATTTCACGCTTTTTTCCGTCATGCATGCATATGTGCATAAAGAGAATAAAGCGTGTAATCCAATGGAAGTTTTGTTTCGTTTCGTTCCGTTTCGCCAAAATGACAGTAAGCCGCAACGGCTTCCTCGTGTAATATAAAGCATTATAGTACCGGTAGTTACCCACATGAAGCATCAGGTGGGGAGGGAAGGTGTACGGAAAGCCAAAAAATTGCCTATGTATTCGCGGGGATCGAGTATCATTTTCTCCAAACAATCGAAACAGTACACATTACACAAACTATGTACATTTCTGTTCCAATGACCATTGCGGGATCCTTATTAATATTGAAATTCAGTCAAACCATTAATAAAAAAATTATCACGAAGCAACAGGTGATGATGGATCGATCGACTTGATCCAGTCAATCAATTCAATCAATCGATAACCAATCATTCAAATAATCGGGTACTTCTTTGAATTTTGTTCAGATTGTGATGTACACTCTTTACCCGCATTAAGTTTGGATAATTTTACACAATGTATTATGGGTTATTGGATTTGTTTCATCATTGATTCTTCTTCACTTCTTTAGTCCACAAGCAGTTGAAAAACATCTTGGCAAAAAAGGTAACTTCTGGTCTAAAACAATTAAAAAAAAAAAACTTCAATCATCCAAATGTTCTGATGTTTTTATAAATCACATCCCCCAAATGCCTTCAGAATTCCAATAGTTTCTATTTTTATTCACCCTCTCCTCTCTCCGAGCACACTCATATTGTTTTTCTCAATATTATACGCCCCATTTAGGAAATGGAATATTCCACATTGGCGAGTCCCTGGATGTGACTTCTTTTCTTGAAACTACTTGCCTCACAATCGTCCAAAATTCCACCTTTTCCTTCACAAAAAAACAAACAAGCCTTTTGGCCCTGGATAAGACTTCAACACATAACTATCCAATTTATAGCTCCAAACACAGCTTCCTCCTCATCCAAAACCGTTGACAGAAGTCCAAATTTTTTTCACAATGCAAAAGGCAGTACCTACCCCAATACATGCACCCTTCCTGTCTTCTGTCGGCACATTTTTTGGATTTTCAAATTAGACCAATTCCATATACTGTCAAGGCCTTACGGGATGTGGCCTCCCAACATGGGTTGTTTTTTCACAAAAAAACTTAGACATTGGTCCCATTTTGCTGTTCTGCCCAAAAAATCCTTGATAAGGGTTTGCAATTTAGAAAAGAGGAAGAGGACAACACTCGTACACTCACGCCGTTTTTGCAGGCCAAAACACCCTTAGACATGGGTCGCCAAATTTGCAAAAGTTTCGAGGGGAAAAAATCGTCAATAGGCCATTTTTTACCTAAATGCCCTTAGAAAATTATAGGGTGTTTCAGACCTCGGGTCGCAAACCCGCAAATTGTGTAGAGATCAATACATGTAAAGCATTAAATCCTGAATTTAAACACTTGATATTGACATTCTGCAACTAAAAAATTGTTTCAGAAATTTTGCGATGTATTTTAAATAACAAACACCAAGTTGTGTAGAATCAAGGTTATCCTCAAAGGGCATAAACCCATCGCTTGTTAATTTTCTGCAATATTGAAGGCTGTCATGTCTGCCCTCTGTCGAACTTAACATTGGATTTGGAATACTTTCAACTGACAATGTACTATTGCCTATGGACAATCACGCGTGCACGAAAGCGACCCCTGAAATTTCAAACCTACTCTGAAAATAGTGCTTGAAACATGTTTTTTTGAGAAGTATCCCGGAGAGGACCCATGTTAGTGTTTTTTCGCTTTTTATTCATTAAATTATTATTGTTAGTAAATTTTGTTATTATTATTATTATTATAATTATTATTATCTTTAACCCGTGTTATTATCCTTGATTAACCCACACACACGATCTGACGTCGCTATTGGCTGTGTGGATAGCGTTTTATATGGCTAGGCTAGCTTTTTACATTGTTGAGTTCTAAGGGAGGGTCTCGCTATTGGCTTGTATGGTCTCGTCGTTCTATTAACCTAGGAGATAAGTGGGTGTAATCAAATTTTTGGGCTAATGTTTGAGTGGCTTATTTTATGTAAAATGGGGCGTAGATTCCAAAAGCAGTCTTATTGACCGTCCTGAAGACATTTTTGTGATATTGGCCATTTTTGACTAAAAATCATATAAAATTCCAAATATTTACTTTTGGGGGGTGTTTTGACTATCGTTATTTATTTAAAAAGGGTCATTGATCATAATAAAAGCAGTATTATTGGCTGTTTGTGAGTTTTTTTTTTTTTTTTTTTTTTTTTTTTTTAATTTTATATTTATTTGTATTACCAAAAATCAATTTTCCTTTTGGTGCTCTGATGAAACGATCTAATGTAAAAATGGGTACTGATTTTTAAAAAACTAATCTTAATTGACTGTACTTGAACACATTTTGACATGTTGGTCATTTGTGTTACCATTTGAAAACATTTGTGTCAAATATAAAAAAGTTTTGAAACAAGTCCTTAAAAGTTCAAAAGGGTTTTTCCTGGTTGGAAGTTAGCAATAAACCGGTTTCCAATTCGTCCCATGTTTAAGGGGCAAGGTGAACTAGGGTCGCCACTACCTGTACACTCTAGTTTTGATCTGTCCGTGCTTCTTGCTGCACTTGCCATTAAAAGTATTGTGTGGACAACCTGGTTGGGTGTAACATGGCTGCTGTGGAGGTTCTGTGTTCCTGGAGTAAACTTCCCCTCCCACCTTTAGCAGGTGTTTTTCGCTGAGAAAGGGGTCGGCTTTCTAACGGGGTATTATCTCCTTGATTATTCTTTTATCCTTCCTTAGAAAGGCCTGTATATAGTCCGTCCTACAGCCTCTTTGTATGAATCTCCCCTCATTCTTGTTCACTATTTGGGCAAAAATTGGCATATAGTAATGGGATTTGGGAGCAATCCTCTTCACGTTCAATCCATGTCAATCAGTGAATCCTTGCCAGTCTGCCTTTCTTATATCAAAGCGATCTTTAAAGGCACTTATTTATCTTGAGGACTTTGGAAATAAATAAGATCGAAGGCACTATCCCTGTGCTACTACTTGTGCAGAGTTATGCTGCCGTGTATGGGGAGATCAACCCATTCAGAAGCTGATTCGATGTTAAAATGCCTCTTGCGGCTTGACACAGGATGTCTTGTTCACACCAACTGAAACTTATACATCCTAGCAGTGTACGAGCTTGCCAGAGCGTACCTGCCAAGTATCTAAGCACCCATGTCCGGACAGAACCGTGCTGCCAACCGCCTTAAATCCAAGAGAGAGAAGGTATCTTAAGAACGTCCAACCGCCTTAAACCGTCTCTAAGGATTTTAAGACGAATTCGCCTTGTGGAAAAGAAAACCGTGCTACCAACCAGTACATCTATTTGGTATTGAACCCTGGTAAGCATCTCCACCTGAAGCTGGCTGACTCCTCATGGGCTGAAGTGCGATCTCTCACTCAACAGATGAGAACCAGAATCGGCCAATCAAGTATTCCCCTGCAGAAGTGGGACTACCTGGAAGTAGATCAGAACACTACCTGGGGGGGGTGTCTGTGGGACAGCAACCACGACAATGGAAAATGTCTTCGTCTGCCCACTGTGGATGGAGCAACATCACATAAAAGGACCTTGTGGAATTCATGAAGCAAGCCAGACTTTGTACCCTCTCTTGCCTGGCTCATATTTGGAGAACCACTGTGTTTGGACACGGTAAGAAGAAAAAGAGGAAAAAAAATAAAAAAAATAAAAAAAATAAAAAAAATAAAAAAAATTTCACCACAAAAAAATATTTTTGGGCCAAATAACAGGCATCTTTTATCACAATTTTTCAATGGTAAAAAAAATGACCAACATGTCAAATTGTGTTCAGTACAGTAATTAAAATTATTTTTTTAAAATCAGTACGCATTTTTACATTAGATTAGTTTGTCAGAGCACCCAAAAGTAAAACTATGATTTATCAAAAAGCTAGTTTTGGCCAAAAAGATGAAAATCACTTTAAAAATCGCCAAACAGCCATAAGAACTGGCTTTTTATTATGATCAGTGACCTTTTTACATAAATTACGCTAGTCAAACACCAAAAATGTAAAATATGAAGTTTATAATAAATGATTTTTAGTCAAAAATATGGCCAATATCACAAAAAGTCTTGAGTAGGTCAATAAGACTTGTGCTTGTTTTTTTTGGAATCTAACGCCCCATTTTACATAAAGAAGCCACTCCAAACTTTCTGCAAAAGCAAAACCAAAAATTTGGATTATAACCCACTTTCTCCTAAGTATAATTCTTTTACATTGCTGATTCAAGTGAGGGTTTAGATTTGAGCTATCGGACATATGGTTTTCATCACAGTACAAATCAAAAACTTTCTATCTTATCCTTTTATCAATAAGTCAATATTTTAATACCTAAATGAAGAAAGTGGCTACTATGTCTCACGAAAATGTCGCCAATATCTTTATCTTACATTAAATGATGCGTGAATGTCACAGTAGGCCTACTTTTATTTTGCAGAATTTTCCTCTGAAACTTGGCCAAAGTATTCCTAGTGTCCTGCAGAATCTTATGTAATTTATCCGCAATGCTATTGAATATTTGCATATTTAATTAGAAAAAATGTGACAAGTAATTAATATGCAAATTGCATGAGGATTAATTAACAGCTTCGAAGTACACCAAGACTGCTTCTAACAAGTTTCCAGTCAAAATAAAATGTACGATTTTATAGCAAAATATTGACAAAATTTACGTTCTGGTCATAAGTTTTCTTGGCCATAACAAACGTCTCTTGATCGTTGCGTGTACTACGTCTGCGGATGCAGGCGTACGTTCTAAATTGTCCACGAAATTAATGGGCCAAGTAATAAGATACGTAAAACTTTTTATTTGCTCTGATAAAAAATACATGTACCTGGTTTGGGTACAGTCACAACTTTTTTTTAGCACCTGGCTATGTTTTCGCTGCAGTACTAATTGTGATCTGTGTACAGAAGTTAAGATCATTTAAGGTTTAACCGTTTTTACAAGTAAATTTGAGCCACTTAAAATTCCGAGGGACGCACATAGCAAGAAAATAATTTATAGATAAAAGGAGAGGCTTGTGAAGCTTTTCATAGTTAAGAAACAATACAGGCTAGGCCATTTTGGGGTGCTCTGATGCATTTTATAGAGTTGATGATACATTCAAGCTCAGACATGACTTGATGTACAAAACAATTATGAGATATACTGAAAACTTTATCTAATAGAATATGAATGTTGATAAAAGATACATTAGAATAACAGCCCTCATCTCCTCAGATTAACGTATACATATAAACAATATACCTAACATTATTATCATCAAAAGTAAACTACAATCATTGCATAAACAGTTCACAATCGTCTTCTGTATTTTGCGAAACGAAACGAAACAGAACTCCCCTGGGATTACCCGCTTTATTCCGTTATGTGCAGCATACTGTGCTAAGGAATAAAGCTTTTATCCAATGGGAGTTCTGTTTCGTTTTCGTTTCGCAAAATACAGTAAGCCTTCAAAGGCTTCCCTCATGTCATTAAAGCAGTATAAGTTTACAGATCTTGTTACCCTCATGAAGTATCATTGTAAGGGGAAGGTTAACGTAAAGCCAAAAATTGCTATGTATTTCCCGGGCTATATCCCTTTTCTCTCAAACAAGCTCAAACAGTACCCACATTACGCAATATTACAATCTTCTGTTCCAACTTACCATTGCCGGATCATTATTAATATTGTAATCATTCCAACATTAATAAAAATATCACATAAGCAAATTATATGGCTTGATCGATCGATTGACCCATCGATCATCAATCATCAATCGATCAACCAATCATTCATCAACGTGTTACTTCTTTAATTTTGTTCAGATGTTATACTAAACCTTTAGGTGTGAGGGGAAAATAACCAAAACTTTCTTTGTATTGATATTTAACAAATAGGACAATGTACTCACTATGGAAACAATGACAGCAATTTTTTAACATTTTTGATAGAACAGACTTCATAAAAGGCTCTCAAAAAAGTTGCGCTCGTATCCAGTAGAGTTGTAAAGGTTTAATCCCATTAAATTCAGAAATTATGGCATAAAAATTCGTAAAAAAATAGTACCGTTGTGACCATTTTTAGTACATAACATCAAAGTACACGGCAAACACTAAAGAAGGCTAGTTTAAATGCAATATTCTAAAAAAATAGGTCATTTTATCCTAGATAGCAGGTAAACATGTTACAAAATTACAGTAATTTTTGCCATTTTTTACCCCTATATTCTTTAGTAATAATCTAACGGTCGCAGCGGATGCTGTTCATCTTGTTCAAGGGCGCCAAATGTCCCTGTTTTATTCTTTATACCTTTGAATCTAATTTATGTTCATTCACTTTGGATGCCCTCTTGCACAAAATGCTTTAGTACACGGGAAATTGTTAATGTTTTGGTTTAGTTTTTCACTATACAATTTTGACACCACTTGTTTTCCAATTACAGAAGTCACGGAGAATCTGAAATTCATGGGTGTCATTTGTTAAAGTGTTCTTGGTGTTTTATAAGGGGAAAAATTTGTCCAAGGGTAAACAATCAAAGTGTTTAAAATTGTTTTTAAAATTTATAACCATATTTTTTTTTTTTTTTTTTTTAAAGTGCACTTTAAATAATTGTATAGTTTGCCATATTACACCTATGTTTTAGTACAATGGCTCCAATTTTTAGATCATTTTTTTATAGAATGGTCCTATTTTGTTGAAAACCATTTTTAAATTAAAATCGTTCACTGGGTCATACTAAATTGAAAATTTATATAGATTCTGGGTTTCACCTTTCAAAGTAAGACTTTTACAGATAGACGAGTGGTCTCCCATGACCTGTGGACCATGGCCAGATTTGCCCTCGTAATCATCAGCAAAAAGTCATTGCCCTCACCTGTATAGTTTTCGGCTTCTGTACCGTAAGACGAACATTTGGCACCAATTTCAAACAAACCGATGAATCGAATTTTACCCCCAGGATGACCTTGAACAACTTTTGCCTGTAACACCCTTGTATTATGACCCTCAGGTAGGGCAAACTATACCTTTCTGTAATCCTTGAAAGGTACTGAACCTGAGGGTATACTTCAAATACATTTTTAAAACAAAAATTTTATATTTTTACCCCTGTATAAACCTTCTTTCCCCACAGAATACATCAAAACACCTTTTAAAAAATGACACCTGATTGTTGGAATCCTCATACAGATGTTTGATTTAGAAAAACCTTGGTTGCAAATTGTTATTAATTTTCAAAAAATACAGTTCCACAATGTACTACTTGCACAGTGCCGGTTTATTTCCGTCAAAACAGAGGTTAGTAGTATAAAAGATTAAACAGAACTATGTTTTTGCTATGTTTACTATGTAGATTTCAAAATTACCTCATGCAAAGTTTTAGATCTGTCTATTCACCGTTGAGATTCCAAGAGGATGTAAACAAGTGTATGGCACTCACATCAATGTACAGAATATAACCGCGAGTCACTGGTAAATAACTGTCAGGATTTTGACCAGAAATTAATTATTTCATAACAAAGCTGCTTGGGTGTTTTTGGAAGTATTATGATGAAAACACCAGCATTATTATTTACACGTGATTATTGTCACTGGATATTACAGCTTATGAGAAATAATGCATACCTACACACATACCGTCAATAACACTTAATAACGTACTAATAGGTTAGTGCAAACAGCATGGTTATGAGTTTATTGACATCCCAGCCAACCAATGCATTATCTTATCATTAACAGACCATTTGTACACTGTTAAAAAATTCCGTAATTTACGGAAAATTTCTGGCAGCAGAATTTCGTCGGAATATATTGCTGACCAGAAATTTTGAAAATTTCCTTAAATTAACATTTTTATGTTTTTTTGTTTTTTTATTGTTATTGTTTCCTCGAACAATTTTTCCTAAATTTATGGAAATCTGTTTTTTTTACTTATGTTACGGAAATTTTTTACCAGTGTAAGAATGAAACTTTCCAGTACATAAAAAAAAACAACCGAATTCTGTGTCATTAACCTTTGAGATAGCCATATGGTTTGTAATGGCAACACGCCCAGAGTGCGAGTCCATAAAACCCTATATTCAAATAAAAATAATTACAAATAGTAAAGAATTATTTCCGCTCAAATGTTTGCTTGGGATATGAAGAGGCACCCCCACAGGCTCAGAAAACTTTTATTTGGTGTCATTTGACTTTTGGAAAGAATTTATGCCTCTTTTGCTGAGAGACTTAAAATCAATGCATCTTAAAAAGATGCATCGCTGAGCATGCATGGGTTTTTCAAGAATGCTTTTTGGTAACAACATTTAACAACAAATGATTGTTTAAAAACCATAAGATAAGTGCAGGATTAACATGAAATGAATATCCCCGACATTACAAAAGAAAATCTGAATGTAAATATGTTAAAAATCCCAGATAAGAAAGTCATGATGGCTGGTTTAAGACCACAGTTTACTCTGGATCAGCAAGTTTTAACCTACAACGAAACTATAGGGAATAATTCAAAGTGAAAGCATAGGGAGGTTTTTGTATTCACCTTGAAAACAAAGCGCAATTTAATTTAAAGTTTTACATTTTTTTTTTTTTAATTTTTTACAGTAAACTTCAGCTTTAGTTTCTCTCGCAATTTATGGATGCTCGTATTTTGTGATAAAATGACCAATTAGAGATGAAACACAACCTCAGTCTGCAGTTCCTTATGTTCTGAACTGAGACCAATTGATATGGAGTTGTTTTTCAATACTGACTCTCTGTGATTGCACAATGGCAATTTTTCATTTGTTGAAGATATTTTACTTATAATTATGTGACAAAACAATAGACTGCTATGTTTTGCAGAAAGAAATCAAATACCAACTAAAAATTGCATGTGTAAAAATGTCTTACTGTGATATAGTCATGGGGTACGGCGAGGGTATACGTCGGTGTCATCTCTCTGTATTGTTTGGCTAAAAGTGCCAAACAGAATTTTTTCGTTTTTCGTCTCTCCGCATAATTGACATATATTTCTGAACCCAAGTCCGAAAGACCCCAAATAACAATCTCTGATAGCCTGTTTCTATATGTTTATTATTCCGTAAACAACCAAAGCAAAATTCAAGCAAAAAATAACGTTTCAAACCTTTGAAGAAAAAATCCTTTCCTGAATGTAGGGTTTTTAATGACTACACTGTTGTTCGTACAACAATGTTTCAAAGATTAACTTATTTCATATACAAATACACCCCCCCCATGGACTTTATGAAATATGCAAGAACTCTCTTTGAAATCTACCTAGACGTGGATTGTACGATGACTTGACTGTCTAAGCGATGATCCGGACGCTGAGCACGGCAAAAAAAGAGCCTACGTTTGTCAGTTTCGAATCGAATTCGATCACGCCATTTGAGGTTTTATTTTAAATTGATTTTTTGTTTGTGTTTTTAGACATAATTCAAAAAATTAAATGAACAATTGTTCTTTTTCTTTTTCTATAATAACAACTATCTTCATGAGACCTTGTGGTATGATACGAACAATCTACTGGACATAGTGCACCTATACTTTAAGAGTAACATGTTTTTCTTACATTTCGAGGACTAAGGCATCAGAAAACGCATGCAGTTTGGCGGTTTGAAAATGACTATTCGCCAAAAAAAATGATTAATCGTAAATAAATGAAATGATTTTTATTAATTTTTTAGGTTTTTTCTTTTTTTAATTTTTTAAATTTGTCACAAATACCCTTATACATTTTGATGAATGATAACAACACAAACATGTATGTTAATAAGTTACGGTCAATTACAGTAACAATTACTCGTTTTTTCTTTTTTCTGCACTTGTGCTGGAACTTAATTAAACTTAAAAATCTTGTTTGTCGAAGTTTTGTACTTATTGATAATAGACTTCAAAATCAGCCAAGTAAAAAGTTAAAACACCTAGGAAATTTTAAACCAAAAGGCAAACAATAAGCCACTAAATTTAGTATAATTGTTTTCACTTCACTTCACAATTCATATTTCAACTCACTTTTTGTTTGATAGTTCAAAATCTCTTTGTAGAGTAAGGTTTTTCATCTGTTTTTTGTATGTCCCCTTTTACTTCGCAAATATATCATTTTGAAACAAAATTTTACTTTTTTTAAGAAAAATTAAAGAATTAACTAAAAATGTTCTTATAATAGCTTATAATAGTATAGTAGTCCCTGTAATGGAGCGAGAATATCGGTTTTATAATAAATTTATAATAAAATAGCCTATACTCCATACTCTCTAAATCAAAATAGTGAATTTCACTCTTTTGGATTGCCTATTACAGGGCCCACGTCTATAAAAAGAGTGAATTTCCCAGCTTTCACAAAGAATACTTTTTATTTTTTGGCTCAATGTACTCTTGAGATATAATTTTACCAAATGATAACAGGATAAATCACTTTTGTCATTACAAGATCAATTTGACCCAAAAAAGTATACCTTTATGAAGATGAAATATTTCACTCTTTTTGGAGTGGGGCCCTGTAGTCACTCCAAAAGAGTGAAATTCGCTCTTTTTGCATTTAAGAGAGTAGGGTCCCGAAGTAGGTCCCCCCCCCCCCGGGTTCGCTTCCTTCACTCCCAGTTTAGGTAGCCTTACCTGTATAAAAAGTTACATGATTATAATCACCAGCAAAACTTATCATGAGGTAGTACGACTTGTTAGTAGACTCCTTAACTGTTTTCCCTTTCACCAAAGTTGGTGTAAAAGGTGGTTCCTTCCTTCATAAGAGGGCCTTCAATAGAGGCGAATAGTAACTCTAAACAAGTTTCACATCATTCTGGTGAATTTTTTTTTAAGCAGGCTGATTCAATTGGATTTTTGGTAGCTATGGGTGTCAACATTTACAAAAAAAGGGGAGCGGGGGGGGGGGAAAAAAAAATTAGCTTGAATGTAAACACATCATCCCTTTCGGCTTGGTCAACCACGTTATAGCAGCCCCGCATTTTCCGAACGCCGACCTGCTAGCAAACAAGCAAAATAAATTGTTCCGTCACTAATCACTCTTTGACGTTTAGCGCCATTCTTGTATGATTAGATTGTTGTGTTTCAATGCAAGTATCCTCTCACCCACCCCACACGTCTTAGGAACATATAGCTCTACTACTTCCTTTACCCAACCAACTCCTCATCCCAAAGGTCTGCTAACTCGCTCCCCTTCTTCTTTCTGAACATTTTATTTTCTTTGTTTTTCCCTGGGAGGAGGACTTCGGGTTTCGGAAACATGAGGTGCTTCTTCTACAATGATTGGTGCACGCATTTCAATGCCGATATCTAGTGGATTATCTTTCTTTTGCCTAGACATCAATCTTTAAAAGAGTGCATGGCGTGTTTTTTTAATCTATCTCGACGGTAATGACTTCACTCACCTTCTACTTCTCTTCCTTACCGTTAAAGCTTAGAAACATGCCGTGTGATTTTTTGGGTTCAATAATACACACCGGCCATCTTAGTTATTTTTGAATCCGATATACCAAGACAATATATGGATAAATTTACAAGTCACTTAACAAATTTCCAATCAATTTTAACATGAAATTTGATCATTGAGTCATGCTTCAGCCTGCGTGCTATAACAGTTAATCAGCTGCCTCACGACAAGTACCAAACCGGCTCTTTTCAGAGGCCACCAATTTTCCAAAGGGAGAAATACGCTTTGTGTTTAATTGTTTTTTAAATACGTATCCAATGAAAAACCTCTACTTCTCGCCCCGCAGCGCAACCCACACATAACAACCTGTGCACTATTATATTTCCTTTCAATAATAATATATAATTTTCTGATTTTGTTAAAATAACTTTATTCCTGAGTTAATAATAAATACTAGAACTGTGGTAGTTTAATAGACTGCGACTCTAGATATTGTCGCCTTCTCCTTATTGTCGCGGATGTTTTTTAAGAATAGGATAAGTATTTTTTCAGTGAAACACTGCAGATCATTTCCTCATGTTTTAAATTCAAACAAGAAATAACGCCATTTTATCTTTATATTAAACGAAAACCACCATTTAACGCAGGTAAACCAAAATGCCAGCAATGTGCATTCGCATAACAGTGGCAAGTCACGCATATTACAATCGCCGTCCCGCAAAGGGAGTGGGGCGGTGCGTCCTGGGATAACATTGTGAAACCATAAACCCGGCGCGCCGCCGTGGCCTTTTCTGTTTTGACGACCGACCGTGACTGATCACAGGTACTCGCTCCATTAAAATACAGTACAACACAGTGCGTTATAAATACTGTAGATCAGATATGGGTCGTCATGCGCAACGCCGTGTCGCGTTCGTATCCTTACACTGGGGAAACGGGCGCCGACATATCGAGCATTCTTCGCGATAATATCCGAAGGCCTGAGGAAACGCAACGCAAGCAGTCTGGTATTGGGATATGTTATCAGAATACAGATTAACGGGTGAGTATCGCCGATTATGCCCTCCAAAAGGTCGCAAAGCGAAAATGCCAATGAGGAACACAAGTATGATATCTAAAGCCATGATCTCCAGCCGGATGACATACCTCTGTCGATATGGTCCGAAGATGACTTTGGAGAAGAGTGGGGATAAAATATTCGACCCGCACCATCTGTAGAGTCGAAAAGCTCGGTTGGAGCAAGAGGAAGGCTACTTCGTATCCAGATTCGGGTTGGAAAAAATCGGGCATCCGCACGCCTGCAGTATGCCGTCTGCGCTGTGCTACAGATAACGAACACTTTCCGTTATATTGAGCTTCGCCGATAGAAATACCATCGAAATCTCAGTTAAGCAAACGGCGAGTTGAATGAGCAGACTGAGCCATCCACCCTGCAAACTCATTTGCGGGCGGGAATATCAATTAGGCGGTGCAACGCCTATCTGCATTTTCGATGGTCATTATGAATGCAAAGTTCTACGTCGAAGACTTCGTGAAAATACAATGGCGGATTTTTTGACAGCGATTCGTCCAATGGGAACTGCCGTTTCCTTGCGACAACAACCCCAACCCCACAGCAGCGGCCGGAAGTACATGGAGCACGGGTATCACCTGCATTCGGGAATGCCAGCAGAAAGTCCAGACCCTCCAACCCAATGCAAGGGGCTGTGGCACTAATCTCGATTACTTCATACGCGAGTCAGTGAAGCCACAAACGCCGGACGAACTTGTTGACGGCGCATTCGCAGCTTTTTGGGGCAAACCAGGTCAGCCAGCAACTTGTCAACAGTACATCCGTAACTTAATGACGATGATACGAAAGTAAGACGGGGCGAAGCACTTGCACTGATTCTTCACTGAATTGAAGAACAAAACGGCACTCTTTTTCATAGCCCCATACGTGCAAAGAGAAAGCCTTTGGTGTTGCATAATACGCTTCCCTACATAATGACATATAAATAATAAAGAAGACCCCGAAAGTCCCGTAAATAAGAATGTAAAAATCATAAAGATCAATTCAAAATACCAAAGAGCCTCAAATACGAGTCTGATAGTCCCAAAAAAAATAAAATAAGAAGCAAGAAAAAATAAAAAACAACAAACTAGGAAGATGCTCATAATCTAGATTTTATCCTTACTAGCGTAGTATGGCATAATTTTTTTGAAAAGGCGATTCCCAGAGGTAACTGCAGTTTCCTGTGCGACAACACCCCAACCACACTAGCAGGCGGCCGCGAAGTACCTGTAGCCCGGGGTCATTCAAATCTGCTTCGATGCCATCAAAAGCCAGACCTCAACCCAATCAAGGGGCTGTGGCACGAACTCGAGTACTTCATCGCGAGGTCATTGAAGCCCAACGCCGGACCGGAACTTTTTTACGGCATTCTCACTTTTTTTTTGGCAACCAGAGTCAGCCCGCAACTCTGTCAACATACATCCGTAACTTAAACGGTGATACCTGAAGGTGATCAACGGTGCGGCAAAGCTACTGGGCATACAAATTTCTTCTGTGAAGAACAGAACGGCTCTTTTCAGAGCCCCCATATCTTGCAAGATCAAATGGACCCTTTGTGTTGCCATAATACGCTTACCATAAATAATTGGACATATAAATAAGCCAAAGAGACCCCGAAAGTCCCATAAATAAAATAGTGATAAAGAATATCTTCAAAATAACCCAAAGAGCCTCAAATACGAGTCTGATACCCCTATCTTTAAGACAAGAAAAAAATGGAAAACAAACTATGACTGATGGCTCAAATGAGTCTAGATTTATTTATAGTTCCTTAATGCCGTAGTGATGTGGTCGCGATTATTTCACATTAGGTGTTTAGATAATTTTGTACTTGCTGTACATTCAAGTCCAATAACAATAATGCTGAAGCAAACAAGCCTTCAAAACATATCCTTAAAACGCCTGTAACTGGTACAACACTTTAATTCACAATTATTTTCCCTTACCCAATACTCATTATTCAGACTTGCGATTACGTTAGTATAATAAATCCTCACTTATGGAGAAAAATGCGGGACGCGATTGTAACACCACTGCTTTAAAAAAAAACCAAGACAAGCACGATAGCTCACGGTGCGCTAAGAACTCCGCCCCCGTGTCTTCTTTACTCTTAACATTTTTTTTTTGCTTTTGTTTTCTGAGAATGCGGGGTTCTGAAAACCGAGGTGATTGTCTTCTACATGTTGGTGCACCATCTCAAACATGTCCTATACAGGTGTTCTTTCAGTAGGCTATACATCAATCCTTTGTAAGTGCATGATCGTGTTTTTTAATCTACTAGATGGAATGACTTCATCCCTTGTCCTACTCTCTTTCCTTACCGGTTAAACGCTTAGAAAACCTGCCGTTGATATTTTTGGGTTAATATGAAAAACGCCATCTGTATTATTTTTATTTGAATCTCGATATACCGAAAGACAAAAGATAATGGATGAAACAAATTCTACAAAGTCACACCAATTTAACAAATTTCCAAACTACAAATTTTAACAACCAAAATGAAATTGATCATTGAGGTCCATCTTCAGCCTGACATTTCTATAATCACAAATTACTCAGCTGCCATCACTACCCTTTACCAACCCAGCGTCTTCTCTTATTGATAGTAGGATTATCAAGACTGCCAATCCAAATTATTCCAAAGGGAGTAAATACTCTTTTGTGTTTAATGTGATTTTTTTAAAGGAATTCATCCAATGAAACTAAATAATGCACTGAGCCTATCTCCTCGGCCTCTGCGCTCTGCTCGCGCAGCAACCACACACCCTCCCACACCTGCACAATAGAGTTAAAGTATATAAGGAAAGGGGGCAAACGTAGGAAGAAAAAAATAGGATTAGGGGGCACCCCGAAACGAATCAACATGTTAGTGCTTTTTTTGCAACGGACATGCATACATTTCCTCAGGTTTTGAAATTCAAACAAGAAATCCGGCGCCGTTTTCTATTTTCTATATTAACGAAAACCCCATATAACCGCAGGTAAACAACATGCCCACACGTTTGGCAATCGCATAACAGGCAAATGTTCCACGATAATGACATCGCGTCCCGCAAAGATTCCTTTATAATATTGTGTGAAGACACATAAACCGGCGCGCCGCTCCATTTCTGTTTTGACGACCGACCGTGACTGATCACAGGTAGTCGCCTGAAAACACAAGTACCACACGTATTCTACAAATACTGTAGATAAGATATGGGTCGCTGCCGCACCCGTTGCGCGTTCGTACTCATTCACACTGTGGAAGCGGGCCAGACCATATCGAGCCGAATTCGTGCGCGACATATCCGAATGCCGAGGAACGCACACCAATCTTGTAATTGGATATTTTATCAAGAAGTACAGATTAACGGGTATTCGCGTTATGCCACCAAAAAGGTCGCAAAGAGAACATGCAAGAACACAGAGATAGATACCTAAAGCAATGATAACCGACGATGAAAAAATGAACCGGTCGTTTGCAAACGAGCTTTTGGGAAAGGTGTAACGATTCCGACCGCACCAGCTGTAATGCGAAAAAGGCTCGTTTGGAGCAAAGGAAGGCTACTCGACCAGATGCGGTTGGAAAATCGGTCAGCACGCCTGCAGTTTGCCGTAGAAGTGCTTAAGGTATAAGCAACAATTTCCAGATTGAATATGATCTTCGACCAATGAATACATCGAAATCCGAACAGGTCAGACCAAACGGCGGGTGAATGAGCACTATAAGAGCATCCATCCCTTGCCAAACACATTGTGTGGGCGGGAAGCTCCCACGTTGCGGTGCACCACGCCCTATCTGCTTGTCGACTGTATTATAATGCAAATGCTACGTCTGAGAAAGTCTTGAAAATAGTCTATTGGCAGTTTGTGAGAACGGGCGAGTCCAAGTATTGTACTATCCGTTTCCGGTATCTATCCACAACCCCACCACACGAGCAGCGGCCTCGAAGTACATGGATGCACTGTCTTTTTGTATCCCTGCATCGGATCAGCGAAATCCAGTACCTTTCAACCCAATGCAGGGGCTGTGGCACGGCAACTCGGAGTAGCCTTCATACCGAAGATCATGAGCCACAAACGCCGGACGAACTTGTGGACGGCATCGCAGCGTTTGGTGGCAACCAGATCAGCCCAGCAACTTGGCACAGTTACATCGTAACGTTAATACGTGATACCTGAAGTGGGATATCACGTGGGCGAAACACTACGGGCTTACACGATGGCCTGCAGGTTGAAAGAAAAAAACGGGCGCTCTTGCAGAGACACACATAATCGTGACAAGAGCAAGTGACCTTGTGATTTGCTGAATACGCTTCCATACAAATAAGTGACATACTAAATAACAAAGAACCCCGACAGTCCCAACATAAGAAATGCTAAAGACAATATCTAGTCAAAAGACCAAAGAGCCCCTCAATACGGTCTGATACCCCTATCCTTAAGAACTGAACAATGAGGGAAACACACTAGAAGGATTGCTCCTATCTAGATTCAATCCTTAATCGCCGATCGTGCTGGTCTGCGATTATAATTAGTGTTTAGCTATTTTGTACGTGCTTAAAAATTCACCCAAACAATATGTCAGCAACCACTCAAAACATATCTTAAACAGCCTGTAAAATGTTACAAAACTTTAAATTCAAAATGTTTATATACTATTATCATTATTCTAGACTTGCGATTACGTAGGATATAAATCATCACTATAATGGCAGAATGATAAATGCGGACGCGATTGTATACTGCCTTTACCAAACAACTCATCATACCAATGTCGCTATCGCTCCCGTGCTTCTTTCTTCGCAATTTTTATTTTGCTTTTGTTTTTCTGAGAAGGCCGGGTTCGGGAAACCATGAGGTGTTGCTTTTACAATGTTGGGTGCACCATCTCAATGCCGATATCAGGGGTTCATTCAGTAGGCCTATCCAGATCAATCCGTGAAAGGGCATGATCGTGTTGTTTAATCTACAGACGGTAATAGACTTCATCACCTTGTCTACTCGCTCCTTACCGGTTAAAGCTTAGAAAACATGCCGTGTGATATTTCTTGGGTTTGTAAATATGAAAAGCGTCATCTGTATTTATTTTATTTGAATCCGATATCAGCCATATATTGGGATAATTGACTTTCACAATTAAACAAATTTCCAAAAATCAACATTTTAACACCTGAAATTTGAATTCCTTGAGGTCATCTTCAAGCCTGCGTACGATCAAGTTACTCAGCTGCCTCACGACCAGTTAACCAAACGGCTCTTTTCAGAGCCACCAAACTTTACCAAAGGGGAAAATACTCTTTGTTTTAATAGTGATTTTAAGACGTATCCAATGAAAACTAATCTCTCTCCGCGCGCGTGCGCACACACACTACACACCTGCACTATTACTTTCCCTTCATTCGTGGTTTTAGTTTAAAAACTAACTTTTATCCCTGATTTAATAATGAAACTACTACTACTGTGTCTTTATAGACTGTGGCACTCATAGATATTGTCGCCTTCTCCTTATATTCGCGGATTTTTTAAGAATATATGATTTAATATTTTTTTTCAGGAACACATGCAGCATTTCCTCAGGTTTTAAATTCAAACAGTGGTTTCAATTTAACTTTAAATTTTATCTTTATATTAAACGAAAACCACCATAGAAACCAGTCAACCAAAATTTCCAGCAATGTTCAATCCGCATAACAGGGCAATGTCACGTACTTACCTCGCGGATCCGGCATAAGATCCTCCTTATAATATTTTGTGAAGACCCCATAAACCGCGCGTCCCTCCATTTCAGTATGTGACGACCGACCGTGAACGATCACAGAGTGACTCGCTCTTGAAAACACCAGTACTAACACGTATTATATCCAAATGACTGTAGATAGATTCTGGTCGCATGCCGCAAGCCGTTCGGCCGGTTGCTTATCATTACACTGTGGAAATCGGGCAGACATATCGCAATCGTTTCGCGACAATATCCGAATGCCGAGAACGCCCAGCAGTCATGGTATGGCTATGTATCAAAAGTACTAGACAATTAACGGGTAGTATCGCGATTATGCCTCCAAAAGGTCGCAATGAGAAATGCCAAGGCACGAGATATGCATCATATAAGCAAGGATACTCCTATCGAGTGAAACTACCTCGAGTTCGATTTGCAGCAAGGCGTTTGGAGAGGTGGGGATGACAATATTCGAGCCCGCACCATCTGTAGAGTCAAAAGGCTCGGTTAGGAGCAAGAGAAGGCGACTCGTAGCCCGATTCGTTTGGAAATCGTCACACGCCTGCCGTATCCGAATAAAGTGCTTAAGGAACGAACAATTCCGTTGATCTGACTTCGCCGTGATATACCCTCGAACATCGCAGTTCCGGCAACGGCGATTTGAATGAAGCAGCTAGAGGCATCCACCCTGCCAACGACAAGGTTTGGGCGGAAATCACGTTGCGGCGCCACCCTCTCTTGCATCTTTCGATGGTATTATGATGCAAAGTCTACGTCCGAAGACATTCTTGAAAAATACAATGTGCAGTTTTTTTGAGACAAGGCGATTCCCAGATGGTAACTGCCGTTTCCTGTGCAACAACAACCCCAACCACACTACAAGGGCGCGCGCTGAAGCTTACATGGAGCCACGGGTATTCAACTGGCAATTCGATCCACAGAAAGTCCGACCTCACCCAATCAAGTGTCTGTGGCACGAACTCTAGTACTCATACGCGGCAGTGAAGCCACAAACGCCGGACGAACTTGTGGCACGGCATTCGCACTTTTGGGCACCCAGAGTCAGCCCAGCAGCTTGATCACAGTCACATCCTAACTTAATGACGTGATATACCTGAGTGATAAGACGGTGCGGAAAGCATTGGCTCTATAATTCATTCGTGGTGAAGAACAACACGGCTTCTTTTCAGAGCCAGCCATATCTTTCAAGAGAAAGTGCCTTTTTTTTGCAGAAGTAGCGCTGTCCCTCCAAATAATGAACATTATAAAATCACAACAGAAAGACCCCGAAAGTCCCATAATAAGACTATAATAAAAAAATATCAGTCAAAATAACCCAATGGCCTCAAATACGATCTGAACCCCTATATTAAACAAGCAAAAAATGGGAAAAAGACTAGAAGGATGGATCATATCTAGATATATCTTAAGTAAGCCGTAGTGATTCCGGATTATTTCAGTATATTTTAGAATTTTAGTACTTGCTGTAAAAATTGCCTGCAACATAACATATTATAACAACCTCAAAACATATCTTAAAAGCCTGTAAAATGTTACAAACTTTAATTCAAAGATGTTGTATTATTACTAGTATCATTATTCTAGACTTGCGATTACTGCGTATAATAATTCCTTCACTTAGTAGATAAATGCGACGCGATTCGTAATCACTCGCTTTAACAAACAACGCATCATACCAATGGCGCTAACCGCTCCCCGTGCTTCTTTCTGAACAATTTTCATTTGTCGTATTGTTTTCTGATAAGGTCGGGATTCGGAAAAACAGGAGGTTGATTGCTTGCTACAATGTTGGTGGCACCATCTCACTGCCGATATTAGTGGTTCTTTCGTAGGCCTATCAGCAATCCTTTAAATGGGCATGTCGTTGTTTTTTTAATCTACTAGACGGTAATGACTTCATCACTTGTCTACTCTCTTCCTTACGCGGTTCAAGCTTAGAGAAAATCATGCCGTGGGGATATTTTTGGGTAAATGGAAAACTCCACTCGTATTTCGGTATTTGAATCCGCTATACCAAGACAAGATAACAGATAAATTTACAGGCACATTATACAAACATTTCCACATCAAATTTTACATGATTTAATCATTTGAGTCCTCTTCAGCCTGCGTGCGATCAATTAAATCAGCTTGCCGCACACCAGTAAACAAACGCCTTTTCAGAGCCCACCAATTTTCCAAAGGGGCTCGCGTCGGGGGTACCCTTTTGTGTTTTAATGTGTTTTTGAAGACGTATCCAATGAAAACTAATACGCTCGCCGGCGCGCGCACACACAGCATTACACACCCTGCACATGATTTTTCCTCAATTCCGTGATTTTGTTACAAATACCTGTTATTTATTAACAAAATTTCCAGAATCAAATTTTAACAATGAATTTATCTTGAGGTCATCTCAGCCTTCGGTTGCTTGACAAGTTAATCAGCTGCCTCACGACAAGTCAGCCAGCAACTTTAACGATCACTTACATATCCTCACTTAAATTGACTGTGATACCTGAAGTGATAACGACGGGTTCATTAATGATCGAAAGCTTGATTACTTTTTTTTTGCAACAATTCTGCTCGCCCGGTTCGTGAAAATATATATCCGTGGTCGCAGCATTATAGTTCCACACCATCTCTACCGCAACCCAGACCGCCAAACATAGATGCCTACTAGTCCGCTGGGGAAGGTAGGTATAGTGGGGCTAATTGTATGTGAAATTAATGACTGCGGAGTAATTGCCCTAAATTCCTATCCAAATGCTACTTAGTTTTGAGAAACATACAATTCTAACATCTTCATCATGAAATCCCATTACTTTTCTTATATCCTAGTGCATTTTCAGACATTTAAAGCAGCTTCCAGATGCCAATGCAAAAAAGTGTACGTATAACCTTTAGCTGCGAGCTTTGACTGAAACGTCCGGTTTCCCACACTCCGTGCAATGGTAAAGCCCTGCACCTGCGATCTCGCTCGTGCAAATACAACGAATGTAGACAGAACCTAAGATGGGAGCGGGTAAAAAAACCCGGAAAACTGCCGACGTTTCGTCGACACGCCAGCGAAAGCCGTGCAAGCGAAACAAAAGGAGAGGACGGGAGGTCGGCTGCGCGAGGAGAGCGGAACGAAAGAATCATGACGACAAAGGAGGAGGCAGTGGCGCCGACTAAAGAAAGATGCACAGACAAGAATAAAAAAACAAAGTGAGGGATAATTGATGGCCCGTCAAAGATATGGCCCCCGTTCTTCCTCCCTCTTTCCCTCCCCTACTCTCTCCTCCCCTACCCCCTCAAGACCGCCACCACCTAGCGTACAAATACCCTGATATATCTCACTTCCCCAAACCATCCACCTCCAAAAATTATATAAGAAATATTAGCGGGCTGAAATCCACTGACCGTGTTAGGAAATGTATATCCTACTGATCTGACACTAGAGCCCCATTCTACTCCATTGCCATGGCGTTGACGATACTTTACAAACATTTACACTCAGCTTCTTGCAAGTTTACACATTCTCCCCCGGCACAACTTACAATTAGTACTCAAATCGTCTGAACAGAGTATGCTAGCAGTAGTAGTAGTTATAACAATGAATCGCCATAGCCCATTGGCAAGCAAGCAATTTGACAGCTAGAATTCAACACATGGGATATGATACCCTGTTTTGTCCTTCGTTTTCAACAAAATTGGGAGTCGCAGCACACCTCGCACAACTCTTGCCCAACGACAAGCCACTTATTCTTTTTATCGAATCAATGTTATACGTCATCTGTAAAGTTTTATAAAACGAGCAGTATATAACCCAAAATACTGGGAACTTTGAACTTGCTGCACCAACTCCGGGCACAAACTTCATTTCAACGGAAACTTGTTTTTTAAACTTTTGGCCCGGCCCACACGTACACCTGGTACACGACACATCGCACTGTGCCGTTGGGATACTTTATACCCCATGGAAATAAATTCAAGTCCTTTTTCATGCAATTATTCTAGGCATCAATAACGTCCTTAGTCTTTTTAGAATCGTACCTGAACTGTAAGTCGTACGCACCCACTTAGCGGGGAGATAGTCGCTACGTTTATACACAAACTGAGAGGCCTACGTGTCTGCCGCCGCTGTTTTCAGATGACTAACGCGTCATCTGCGCAGATTCTATTACACTTGCATTGCATGTACAATATACATGTGGGTGAACCCCTTATGCAGCTTACAGCATGTACACACCTCTACGTGCAAATACCTACAAGAGTGAGACCGGGCGTTTATGTCAGCCAATTTTCTTAAGCAAAAAATCGATATACAGCTATTTTCATATCACCTTATGATTATACAGTACCTACTCATCTAGCGCGTCCGAGTATTTATGTTTGATGTAATAAGACTTTTACAATGTGTGGGGGCAAAGTTGCCAGTATAGGCATATTTTGTTTGATAGGTTTGATAGGCCTTCTACGTTAGGGTGGTTCGTCATGCTTGTTAGTTCTATCACCCCTTTCCAACATCTGTACCGTAGCCACCTCAAATTTGGGCAATTTGGGATTTTACAACACGGTAATTTAAAGGCAATATTCGCAGCGCTAAACTTTTTTTTTTTGAAGGAAGCGACCGCCCAATGTTTTAAAAAATTGCAGATCCTTTACACGGTTGCATCGTAACTTAATGACGATGATACCTGAAGTGATACCAAGACGGGGCGGAAAAGCTATTGGCCGTTTTTAACCTAAAGATTCTTCGTGTTGAAAACAAAACGGTCTCTTTTCGAGAGCCACCATAGCTTGCAAAGATAAAGTGACCATTTGTGGTTGCATAATACTCTTCCATACAATTAGTGACTATAAATAACAAAGAAGAACCCCGAATCCCATAACTAAGAATGTAAGAAAAGAAATATCTAGTCAAAATACGCAAAGAGCCTTAATACTAGTCTGATACCCCTATATTAAGAACAAGAAAAATGGGAAAACAAACTAGGAAGGATGCCTCATATCTAGATTTATACTTAAGTAGCCGTAGTGATGTCTGCGATTAATTTCATAGGTGTTTAGATATTTTTGTACTTTGCTGTAAAAATTCTAAGCCCATAACTAATATGTAAGCAAACAACCTCAAAACATATGCAAAAGCTGTAAATGTTACAAACTTTATTCAACTATGTTTATTATTACTATTATCATTATTCTAGAACTTGCGATTACGTTAGTATATAAATCCTCACTTATGGAGATAAATCGGACGCGATTGTAATACTGCTTTAACCAACAACTCATCATACCAATGGCGCTAACCGCTCCCCGTGCTTCTTTCTGAACAATTTTTAGTTTGCCTTTGTTTTCTGAGAAGGTCGGGTTCGGATAACCTGAGGTGATTTGCTTTCGTACAATGTATAGGTGCACCATACTCAAATGCCACATAATTAGGATGTTCTTTCAGTAGCCTATACATCATCCTTTTAAAGTGCATGTTCCGATGTTTTTTTTTATCTACTAGACGTGTATGACTTTCATCACTTGTCTACTCTCTTCCTTACCGGTTAAGCTTGAAAACATGTCGTGTGATATTTTGGGTTAAATATAAAAACGCCATCTGTATTTATTTTATTTGAATTCCGATATACCAGACAATATATGGAAAAATTTCAAGTACATTATACAAATTTCCAAAATCAAATTTTAACAATGAAATTTGATCATTGAGGTCATCTTCACCTGCTTGCTATACAGTTAATCAGCTGCCTCAACGACAAGACTCAACGTCTTCCTTTTCAGCGCCACCATTTTTTCCAAAGGGAGAAATACTCTTTGTGTTTAATGTGTTTTTAAGACGTATCCAATGATAACTAATACTCTCGCCGCGCGCGCACACACACATATACACACTCTGCAAATATTATTTCCCTTAATTCGTGATTTTGTTTAAAATTAAACTTTAATTTTTAACAAATTTCCAAAATCAAATTTTAAACAAGAACATTTGATCATGATGTCATCATTCAGTCCTGCGTGCTATACAAGTTAATCATAGCTGCCTCACGACAAGTCAGCCAGCAACTTGTTAACAGTACATCCGCAACTTAATGACGGTGATACCTGAATTGATAAGACGGGGCATTTAATTGTCGAAAGCTTGATTAATTTTTTGCACAATTCTGCTACGCCCGTTTCGTGAAAATATATATACGGTGGTCGCAGCATTATAGGTTACACACCATAAAATCACCGCACCTCAGACCGCCAAACATAAGATGCTCTATAGTCGCTGAAGGTAGTATAGTGGGCAAATTGACGTGTGTGAAATTAATGAGCGCGGAGTAAATTGCCTCAAATTCACTGTCCAAATGCTACTTAGTTTGAGAAAACATACCAGTCTAACATCTCAATCATGAAATCCCATTACTTTCTTAATATAACTAGTGCATTTTCAGACAATTTAAAGCAGCTTTTCCAGATGCCATGCAAAAAAGTGTACGTATAACCTTTACTGCGAGCTTTGACTGAAACGTCGGTTTCCACACATACGTGCATGTAAAGCCTGCACCTGCGATTCGCTCGTGCGAAATAGCTGCCTGAATCCACTGACTCGTGTTAGCGAAATGTATAATCATGAATGATCTTGACTAGAGCCCCATTCTACTCCATTGCCATGGCGTTTACTATACTTACAAACATTTACTCAGGCCTCTTGCAAGTTTACACATTCTCCCCCGGCACAACTTACAATTAGTACTCAAATCGTCTGAACAGATATTCTAGAGTAGTAGTAGTTATAACAATGATATCGCCATAGCCCATTGCAAGCAAGCAATTGACAGATATGAATTCAACACATGGGATTGATACGCTGTTGTCCTTCGGTTTCAACAAAATTGGGATTCCAGCCACATCCTCAGCAACAAATCTTGCCAACACAAGCCACATTTCTTTTTATCGAATAATTTATACGTTATTGTAGATTTTATAAAACGAGCAGTATATAACCCAAAATACTGGGAACTTTGAACGGCTGCACAAACTCCGGGCACAAACTTCATTTCAACTGAACTTGTTTTTTAAACTTTTTGGCCCGGCCCACAGTACATGGTACACGACACATCGCACTGTGCCGTGGGATACTTTATACCCCATGGAATAAAATTCAAGTCTCTTTTTCATGCAATTATCTAGGCAGCAAGAACGTCTTAGTTTTTTAAGCGTACCTGAACGGGTTAAGCGATACGCCCCAATATAGCGGGGAGTAGTCGCTAAGTTATACACAAACTGAGAGCTACTGTGGCGCCGCGGTTTCAGATGACTAACGCGGCATCTGCGCAATGCTATTACACTTGCATTGCATGTACATATACATGTGGGTGAACACTTATGCATGCGTACGCATGTACACACATCTACGTGGCACCACATACAAAGTGAGGACTGAGTTTATGTAATCAATTTTCTTAAAGAAAAAATGCGATATCACATTATTTTAACATTATCACATTATTATTAACAGTACCTACTCATCTGCGCTTCCGAGTATTTAGTGTTTGATGTAATAATACATTTTACAATTGCAAATTTTCCAGTATATGCATATTTTTTTTTATATTTGTTGATAGGCCTTCTAAGTTAGGGTGTTCGTCATTGCTTTTTATTCTATACACATTCACAACATCTGTAAATGAGCCACCTCAAATTTGGGCATTTGGGATTTACAAACGGTAATTTAAAGCAATATTAGCACATTTTTTTGAAGAGCGCCCCCAATGTTTAAAAAAAAATTGAGATTTTTACACGGTTGCATCGGTAACTGGCTAGTAAACTATACCTGTGAATGGTTAAGCTCAAAAATGTGTGTGTGTCACAAACGAAGGAATTTTGTAATTAGAATAATTATTATCGGGGATCACGGTAATAATTCAACGGCTGCTGGAAACGGCCTTCCAATGTGAAATAGCCCGGAAATAGCGCCATGTACGTGTCTACGCTCATCCATTAGTTGTTTTATTGGTTCAGGCAAGTCAAGTTAGAGGTTATCTTCTCGAGGTGGCACTATTTCATCATGGACGGACATATTACAAATCCAAACACCAATTCACCTGTTGCATAGCAAGAAAACAAGACCTTCCCATTTAGGATATTGCTAAGAGTTTAGTCCCTTATTGGCATAGCTTGTAATCTATACCTGGACTACAGTAGTAGTGTTGAAAACCCTTTTCATTTCCATCAGGATTAATTGGGTGAGATTTTGTGCGAACATTTACTATGCCAGTTCCACAATTTACAGTTACATTGATAATTGCGACTAAACGCTCACCTCATTACTTTCATAATGCTATACCCCGTATATCGTATATACATTAACGTAATATCTTGCTTAACTGTATAAATCCCATTGGAATGGAGGAAAAAGAGGTGTGCTTACAAATTTTGTCATATCTGGCTTATTTTTCAGTCGATTTCTTTCATTTTTTCAACACTTGGAAGTATATTAGATTTGCTTTATTAAAACAACAACAAATCTATGATTCAGTGGCGTTATCAAGGTCAAGATCATCTTTAATCCTTGCACAATTTTTTTTATTCACGTAGTATACTCATACCAAATTGACTATCTCCTTTTTTAGTGATGGATTTAGGTAGAGTTTAATACTTTGTTATTTTTTCAAACGTTTAAAAAGTAGAGTCCGTTAACCATTCGTTTGACTGGACAAAGAATCTGTCTAAAAATTAAGGCCATTTTTTGTGCAAACGTTCAAGCTTTCATTTCATATCAAAATAACAGGGGCACCAATTTATTTTCTCATCAGAAAAGTGTGTGTTTACGTTTGACCTAATTTCAAGTAAAATTTAATGTTGAAACGATAGAGGTACCCCATGATTAAACCAACGCAACACATTTAGCATTTTAATTCGCGCAATCCCTTTGTTATGCTAATACCCTTCCGTGATTTACGTGCTCAATGATTTTTCTTACATCTATGAATGAACATCAAAAGAGACAATTTACTGCTAAACACTATACATTGGGACTGAAGTCATACTTTCAAACAACCAGATACAATCCACATCCTTGGTCAATTCCAATCGCTTCTCCCAAGCGAATGAAGTATGATTCACGCGTTCACCGCCATTGCCATCACGGCCAACATAAAGTGATAAATTGTGTTTTGTTTCCATTCGTTTGACTGGGCAAAGATGTATTTTATTATTTTACGTCAAGATTAATGTCAATAATACTCCATTATTACTCCATGTCACTTTATTAAGGGACGGCAGGCCCACGTTTAAAATGTTGTGTTCCATTTGCCGGTTAACATTTTCGATTATTTATCCATACATTAATTATAATTACAATTAATTTAATTTATTATGTTTACTCTATTAGTTGTAGTTGAAACAATACATTGAGCATTAAAAAACAGCACAATTTATAAATTTATCATTTTCTTTGACGAAACTCTTTAGCGCTCTTTGTCACGTTGGTCGAATCGAAACTTCATCCATTTTAGTCAGGATTAGAAAGCAACGACTTTCCACATCGCTGAATGCTGACTGTTTATTTCTTAATTTCTTAACTTAAATAGTGTATTAGTTTGTCACTGTTGTTGCTATAGACCGTATTGAATATGACGTCAGCCACCAGACATGTTGGTGGACAAGATGCATACATTCCAGGACTACAATACATTAAGCTGTCAATCGATCCATGTTTAGCGATTGCACAGGGATCATTGACAGGTGAATGTATTGTAGTACTGGAATGCGTCTATCTTGTCCACCAACATGGCTGGCTATTGAATACGGTCTATTGGCGTTGTTGTTGTTTGCCGCTTTTCGTTGTACCTCCATGGTATATTTTTGTTATTTAATGGAAAATAAATTAGAGTATTTTTTTAACAGTTGAACAAATAGGATAACATTTAGCTAACGCTGGGCCAGATTAAACTAACGCTGGCTAAGATTCAACTAAAGATGGAAAATATTTTACTAATATAAGAACTTCTTGCTCTTAATAATGTTTTGTGCCTTAATTCAAAATATTATATTGGCGGCAAAGAGATTATATTAAGATTATATTATATTATTGCTTAAGTGCATCTGAAATCGCATAGTGGCACTGATTAAAACAAAACCTCCCTACATAAGGCCCATTGCTCCTATCACACGTTTTTATATGAATTTTCTCATGAAACATTAATTTTTAAACCTTGCGTTTTTTGGATTTACATAATGATCAAGTCACAACCCAGTCGCAAATCATAATTAGAAATTAAATTGACACACGAAAGCCACACACTCGTTATTAATGACGTAATGGACAAAATGACTGCAAATGTTTGCATTGGCATTTGCGCTCGCTCTTGAGTAAATATTTTTAAGTATGTCCAGAACAGGTATATCTTTTTTTTATACAAAAATACAAATGTATTTTAAAACCCATTTTACAAGTTTCTTGGGAAAAATGCTGGATTTGGGTGTTTAGCATAATACAAAAGGCATCTTTGGAAGTTGTAGCAAGACGCGTGTGTGTGGAAGGTACGACTATTGTTGGTCGTACTCACACAAGTGGGTCTTGCGTACGGTAACTGTCTAATAAATTACCTTAACTACTGTAGTGGAGCGTGATCGATTTTGAAATACATACAGCCAGTGCACGCAAAATAAATGATAATAAATAGCTGGGCTGGCAGAGCAGACAGATCGTGAATCATGTTAGCGCGCTGATGAGAACGTCTCTTAGTCGAACATCTATGTACATTACTCTATGGTAGCAAATCGGAACAGATGTTTTGTGGGCTTCCCACATCTCTTCAACATGTTGAATTTATCAAATTCCAGTTCCTCTACTTTTGGATGTATCTGAACAAGTTATTTATACGTTGTTTTTGAACAAGTAAAGGAAAAAAAGCATGTGTCAGGAACAGATGAAAATGTACTCTCTTACAACCACTGTAATAGGTCTAGCTTTGATATGTTCTTGTTACAGTAACACGACGAAAATTCCTCAAAGTGAACAGAATGTTTCAATAACGACGCTGGAATATGCAATGAATGTTTCGCCATCTGATACAACCGTGATACAAGATAATGATCAAGCCAATTATACAACATTTACAAAAGCAACCGAAGAAAATACAGAAAATATCAAGAAAATTCCAATTTATATGGGTGGTTTCTTTTCGCACGGTGGTTTGTGGGATTGCAGCGGTGTTCTACCTGCGGTAGAAATGGCATTGGACCACATTAATTCCCGATCGGATATACTACCAGACTACGATCTGAGAATGGTGTGGAACGACACTCAGGTTAGTTGAGACAGCCAGCCATTATATCTGTTCAATTGTTACAGACACTACGGGGGATCTTTGTAAATCCTTATACAACAATTGGACTAGGCCGTCAAAATGACACTAGTGGATTTGGCAAAATATTATTAGTGAACAACCTTTTCTATGAAAATGATTTCCATCCATATTTTGCATTGAATATTAATATTATTACGTTTGTTTCCAAATAGTATCACCGATATCAGTTATTATTGTGTGATATTAAAAAAGAATGCAGGTAAAAATACATTTAGGTCATTCCATGTGTTGCGCTACACAGTGGATACCAATGTTAGAAATACCCTTTTAGTACAAAGAAATGAGTCTAGTGTTAATGATTTTAATTTTAATAACAATAAAATCTATTTTGTTTATCGGAAATTAAAACATCTATTGTATTGAACCTGGCGAGCATCTTTCATCTGGAGCTGACTCCTCATTGGGCTGAATGGCGATGTCTCAACGGATTGAGAACCAAAATCCGATCTAACGTTTCCTTGCAGAAGTGGAGCTACCTGGAAGCGGATCAGGACACTACAGGTCGAACAACACCACAGACAATGGAACATCTCCCGGTCTGCCCAAGTTGAGAGCAACAATGCACGACACGAACCTTGTGGAATTCAGGTGAAGCAGCCAGAATGGTATTTTTCTGGCTAGACCAGATTGAGAAGCCTGGGTTTGGCTACGATAAGAAAGAAGAAATTACACTCTCATATGAATAAATATTACAGTCCTTATAATACCACGCACTCTATCTAGAGGTGACCACTTTGTTTGGTTGATTGATTGCACGCCACTAAATAAATTGACATTTCGTTCTGTAAAATGGACCTAATTAAAACATCAATTTCTCGCTAAGCAAACGACTCAATGACTTAATACCTTGGACCTTATAATGATGGTTTGGTATGTCATGAAACAATTTTCCCTTAGGATTTTTGTTCTAAAATTGATCTTCTTGCGGTTTTGTGTTCAATAGGGACCAGACTGTCAGAAAGGATGGGGTTCAAATTTTCAGACTGCTTATAAATTTTGTACATGGAATCAATAGGATATTTTCATATTTCATATAAACCAAAAGGGACTATTTTAGTCATTGATTTTGCTATGAATTCTCAAAAGGTGCATTATAATGACGGGTAAACAATTTTTAAAGTTCATTCTAAATTGCATAAAAACTATTTTTACCCTATTAATTTCAATTGAGGCAAGGCAATACATAGAATAACCAAAACATGACCCAAATCGTATGGGTTACTGGATGTTGAAATACAGTGTATTGTTGTAATCAGCCGTCAATCCATGTCAATTGTACTGGTAGTGGTTTTCATTCCAAGAAGTGACGCTATTATTAACCTAACAACGACAATCGTAACTATTTGCAAGAGTCTTGTATGATTGTGCTGTGACAGAGTATATAATTGTTTTAAGGGTCAAGTTTGTCAAACTGTTCCATCACATGCCAGTGCCATGCCAGTACGTTTTCATTTTCATTCCAACTATGATGCCATTATTATCAGCAAAAGACAATATACTGCAACTTCTTGTAAGCAAAGAGGTTTTTAGTGGCTATATGACAATTCAGTGCTTTTTGAGTGACTCTACTCCCTCTACAAGGTGAAGAATATTTTTCTTTAATTTAGGCAATCATGAACGTGATTACTTTGGAAACTTAGGGTTTTATAAACGGAAGCATATACCTATGCTAATGTGTTAGTGTTACCAAAATTGTCAATGATTGTGTGTATCAGATATTGGCAAGTGACTAATTTAACCTCCAAATCACATTGAATTCGTGTACAAAACTTAAAAGTCTTTTTACCAACCTTAACATTCATCTTAGGCCAAACAACTTCCCCGGTTTATTTTTCAGCAACCAAAACGGCTATAGAGTCCACTCGTTTTGAAAGAAATGACAATCAATAAATCCATTTATCCCAAACCCTATTAATAGGAAGATAGGGAGTATCACTTGATAAGGATCCTAAAGAATTTTAAATGTTCAAGAATAAGCTCGAACACAGTGGTCCCCATGAGGAGATCAAGTAAGAAAGAAGTATTGCACAGAGGTTAAACTAGACGTTTTTCCCAAAGATGTCTCCGATATAGATATGAGGCAAAACGTTACGTATCTTTAGAAATTCATCGTATCGCATGTTTTGCCGACCACAAAGAAAACATCGAGTCCACAATCGAAAGCCCTGGCTGC
>JAMKCH010050791.1:0-79932 GCA_023653785.1 Ophioderma brevispina
TTTCATCATTACTAGTACATTTCCCCAGTGTGTGCTTTGACCTATGTGTGGGACCTTTGACCTCAGATTTGTTCTGTGCTCAGGTCAGCGGTCCTTTTGACCGAATTTGATAGTCATAGAGCATTTTTACGCATATTAACCTCTAGATGACATTTGACCTTTTTGATCACTCTGACACCCTGCAAACAAAGGACAGGCTGCCTTCCCCTACCTTCATAGCCAAGTATCAGCCCCATAATCCAAAGCATAACGAAACGCGTAGCCGGACACTTTATCCCGAACTAAAAGAAATAGTTGTGGGTTTAAACATGTAAACGTCCAAAATGGCGACCGGAAGGAGACATGTTTTTTAAAATGTAGTAAATCAATAAACGGTTGGGATAAGAACGTGAGTGATTATTTGTGTACACCAAAAATATAATTTATGATGTTTGTATTTTGCACACATGCTCATTGAAGGTAGCGGTGATTATACCGCTTTAGGGAACCTAGAAAACATCTCTGCTCGTCGTTTGCGACGTTATAAGAACAATAGGAAAATTACTGATAACATTTTTGTACAGTTTCTCTCGTACTTTTTGACGATCGTAGACATGATATTAAGGCGCTGTGAAGGAAAATAGGCCAGGCAGTAGAGGAAGAGAAGAAGCCTTGTTGGACTTGTCCAAAACCAAGATAGCACATGATGTGCTCGAAAGAAAGTTAGATATGCAGATTTGCATTTACCCTCTACATAAAGACAACTTATTTATTCACTTCTACTATACATAACTTTTATTTTTACTTGGAAACACATATGACGTCTCTGACAGTCCGCACCCATTATATCATGCTTTTATTGCATTAGGTTGACAGGGCTGCTTTTGTCTAATTGTGAAAAATGTTAGAATCGGTTAAACCTCTCCATATGACCCAAGCTGTAAGTAGCTAGTAACAGCAGTATAATGGGCAGACAAATATCACATGTAATATATTTTACATCTTGGAAATGATTTAGTATCATTCTTAAAGAGGGTTGTTTTATAACGGCAAAAAAGTTGGCAGGGCTGCCTTTCTTCGTAATTTACGTTCCCGAGAGCGGATATAATCACTACCGTGTTGAATAATGGGCCTTTGCAAAAATATAAATCATAAATCCTTTTGTTGCCCTCAAAATATTATCGCATTCTTATCACGACAAGTGCGGTCACCGCCCGTGGGGATTCGTTGCACGTACTGTTTTGTGGGTTTGTTGGTTGGCAACCATGTAACCTTGATCCGTGAGCAGTGATCCGTGAATGAGTAGGGGCCGTTCCTTTGACCAAGTATGAACTGAATCGGTCAATGCATATGCAAGAATGACAAATTGTTAACCTAAGTTTACACCCACAGCACACAGCATATAGCACACAACACACAGCATGCAGTCACAGTGGAAAAAAAAACAATCCTATGTGTCTCCCTGTTATGCAGGTGATACAAAAATCAGATTAATATTGTACAAAACCTTCTATTTGTTTTCAGCAAGAAACTTGAAATCATTACAGGGGTAGATTGGTAAATCTCAAGTGTACCGATAACAACATTGCAATGAATATTACGAAGGTGTTGGGAGTACATGTACATGTGCAGTAATGTTTTAAGATTCATGTAATTCTTGCCCCATCATGGATAGTTAAGCTGCCTTCCAGTTGTAAACTTTGGCCTCACCTCTGACCATAAGGTGTCTGTGCATCTAAGCTTAAATGGCACTTTAACTACACACAACCCTTCATGACTTGATGGTCTATAGTAACGAGACCCATAAAAAGTTAATTAACACTTTGTCTGGACCCATAGGAGCTTTGATTAAAACGCGTGGTAAAATTGATAACTGCTTTATGCATATTTACACCGCTAATTGTATTTTTCCTATTTTTAAAAAATTATTTCTATTGATTTATATGAGTAGTGAAACTACAGATCTTAAATTTGCCCAACTGAGATGGTAAGTTCACTACACAAGTTCAATTCCCATGCATATAGGAAACACGTATGCCGTACACTGCACGGCGTGTCCACACATCAAGTAAATTGTATCATCTATCTTCTCCTGTACTGCTCTCAATTTCACACATATCGGCAAACCAGTTGGTTGACTAGGTTCCCCGATTATTGTAGATTCATAAAATATAATTCCAAGATTCCAAAATGTGAAATTTATAAGAAAAATCGTTTGTTTTTTACATGCGACTACCGATGAATTTCATACTTCTCACTGAGAAAAATGTATAGCGGGCCCTGATTACTTCTACCCAGATACGTGTGTAACTCGGCACGATCAGTTTATAGAGATGCTATTATGTGTTATTGTCTTTTGGGGTTTTGCAGGCAGATTTTGCAAAAGGATAGCATTTATTCCTGAAACGAATGAAAAGAAGTTCGAACAAATCTAGAAAAAGTGTTAAATGACCTTATTTGGTCAAGAGTATTCCATAGATACACAAAAATGTGGCGATCATATATAGGGAAGATGACCGTGGACCCAAAAGACAGGATTGCCAAAATGTTTACCTGTCCAGACCGAACCCGTTCATTGGGATTCGTTTCCAACAAAAAGTATGTGTCGTATCGCAATGTACAATGTATATGACATCATTTGATAATGATTTTAAAATAGCTTCTCTGACTTCTTTTGGTGCCATTTGTACTTGTTATGTTTCATGCCTGACCTCACATGAGACAAATGAGAGGAAGGAGGCAAATGATTGTAGCTGCTTGCTGGAAAAGAAATGTTACCAAACATTGTCAGTAAATAAAACAGTAGTGTTCAGCTATGTAATACGCAATCAGAACACGTCAATTCATTCAACACGTGTTTTGTTGCATGGATTTTATATCGAATGCGTATGTAGTTCGTTTTCTTACCTTTTCGTAGGACCGTGAATTTCGATAGGCTAAAGAATCCAACAATTTAATTGGTTGTTACTCAACTTTCAAAGGACTATTAAGATGCCTAAGAAGGCAATTTGAATTCGATATATGATTCATTAAATGTAACCGTATTTCTGTTATAATAAAGAAACTCGCCCAAACCGAGCATTAAAGGATACATCTTTACGAACATATGTCCTGATGCAAACATTTCAACAGCCACTCACAGCTAGAGGATGTGGTTGGATGTTAGGCATTTTGTATGCTTCAATAGCACAGAAAAGTAAGTATCGTAAAGGTAGGTGATCCGATTCATGGTCCGATTTTTGGTCGTCTGACAAGCGGGGCACGTAAGGATTGTTTGGTAAATATGCATGTGTGTGTCGGGGTAATTTATGTTGACCCAAATGTAACACTAAATGCACATGGTTATTAACCCACTGTTGATGACCTCATGTGACCTTGATGACCTCAGGTGACCTTTGTTCCCAATCACAAACCGCGAAGGCAGACGACACTTTAGTTCGTAAAGGCTGTGTTTTTCATATGATGTTGATTACGAATTTTTAGGTATTTACAATTAAAGTCAGTATCAGCGAATTCTTCAAAAACATAAACACCCCAGAGTCAATTTTGCACTATTGGATTGGAAATTGTTGTAATAAAAACCCTCGAAAGTAGCTACGTTAAGACACCGTATTGCAAAAACGACGATTATATGCATTGTTTACTCCTAGTGCTTGTCGGCATAAAGTCATGCGCAAAATATTGATGATGGTTCTAGGCCAACATTGACCTGCGGATTCCAAATCTCGATGATGCAACTTTGTCATCTTGAGCATTTGAGGATAGGGAGGGTTGGGGGATAAAATAAAGCCTTAAAAATTGCGTAGAGGTTGTTTGCCAAATTAAAGCGGCACTGGCATTTTTTCACAAAATCGAAATTTGTTCAATTTGCACGCATAGGCCATAGGAGGAATAGAGATTTCTTCACATTATAAAAATAACCATACTCAAAAACAGATAGGAAGGAATGAGAGGTAAAGACATGCAGGTAGTTTCTAGGACTAACTTTAAGTTGACCGTAACTTTAATCCAACAATGTGTTATTACATGGATATCGTATACTCGAACTCAGTGACACTAAAAAATACAAATATAACAGACCGGTCAAACAAGGTGGAAATCAACTCCGGCGAATGTTTTCTGTGTTAAGTGCCATTTATGCGTCGCCTGATGAATTAATGTTGCCGGAATCATTAATTATACAATCTTTCTGTTTACCCACAATTTTAAACGCGCTGATTTGGGCACTTCATAATTAATGTGAGCGACTATGATATACAAGCTTTACCACTAGGCAAAAATATCAATTTTGAAAAACGAAGAGGGCGTACTCATTCAAATGCGCAGTGTCGTCTTTAATTTTTGGTCCTTCGGAATTGGAACTAATGAAATAGATAGATTCATCTCAGTAGCACTTTAAAATTTACAATAATCAATGTCTTGCTTTTAGGAGTTTTAATTTTGATAACGAAAAACTACTTGCATCCAATATGCACATGACGCGAACAATCATGCGTGTTTACAGGTGTGGCAGGAGATATAGTCCTCCGGGCTCCACAGTCGATACAATGGGGAAACAATAGGGCAATCGATTCGTTGAAATCTTTTCGTGCAACTTTAAACAAGAAACAAATCATCGTGCGTGTTTCCATGCAGCAATTACCTCATCTAAGGATACGATGGGATCAGCTTTAAGACAATCTAGAGTGTCCTAAGCTTCTAGTGATAGCTTTGTACCATTATGGATAAAAGGTAAATCATAGATGACATTAAAAGAAATTGTAGTCCTGGTAAAACTGTGACGTGCACTACAATATCTCCTACGTACACCTCCGATATTCAATGTAATTGTAATGTCCCCTTTAATAAGTATCGTGATACGCATTTGGAGTTGGAAAGTTGACTCCTTCCTTTATATTTTTGTTTTTAGCCTAATAATTTTTGAAATGGGAAACGGCTGAGCAGCATTTTCTACCCAATTTAAAGACGATCTTGATACGTTAGCAGTACATGATTGCCCTAGAGGAAACGGGTATATTTCCAACAATTGAAATTTAGAAATAGAGCTTAATTAGTGAAATATATCTTATTAACCGGGAGCTAGCAGACATCTGTAATACAGGGACTCCTGAAACGTGAGTGCCTGCAATGGTGCCTTAAGGAGAGCGGGGGGGGGGGGGGGGACAATGATGCACAGGGTCAAAAATTTGATTGAGGCAATCACGTGAAAAGTATACCACGGTGTGTATCTATACCCCATACGGATTCAGAAAAGGTACTATGATCTAGGCCTTAAAGTTCAGAGTTATAGGCTAAAAATAAATCAATGAAAAAGGGTCAATTTGAAAGTTGCTTCGATGTAGATAAGAAAATACTTTTTGTTGCTAATAGGATAAAAGAAGGAATAGTTGTAACTGTTTTCAATGCTTAGGCTTTCGATGTATGGGCACAGCTTCACCAATAGTTTGCACCTTATGTTAGCTAAATAAGTGGTATACTTTTCCACAAGATAGGATCAATTTAACCTCGTCTACCGAAGGGGGTGGTTACCACCCCCTTCAGGTTTTTTCCCCGGCCTTGCTAAAACCCCCTCTTTGGTGACCACTTATTAATGCCCATTGCAATGACAGCTTTCCGCTCCATTTAATCAAAAACAAACATCCACGGGGTATAGGTAAGTACAGGGGTGATCCCAAAGTGAGGGATGGGGGGGAGGGTGGTTAAACCACCCCCCCCCCCTTCGGAAGATAAGTACCAACATGCCTAACACAACACAGGAACATAAAAGACACTTGAAATTGGTACCAATAGATAGCTATGGTCCTACTCTTTCCATTGATACCAAAATGAGTATCAACATACCTAGCATTACGTCACAATGGCGTCATAAGTCCTGCATGACAGCAAAACTGCCATTTCCATATAGACACACACAGTGAACAAAATTTCATTTTTCGCCAAAAAAAGGTTAGGAAAATCAGATTTTCATGCGGTTTTTTGACTTAACTTGTGGGAAATGACTAGTTTTATATAATGAAAGCATTTTAGAGCTATAATAAGGTGTTAAAGTCGCTAAAATTGCGAAATATCAATTTTCCACCCGATATTAAGTATTTCGTTACTTTGCCTCAACATATGACCATGGTGACGTCGTATTGGGGATGTTAGTACTTATTTTGGTACCATGGGAAATAAGCTATTCATTGGTACCAAATTTACAGGAATCGGGTGTTCAGTAACAAAAATCACAGGGGGGATGGACCACCCCCCCCCCCCCCCGTCGGGAGTTGTTAAAACAAAATGCTCAGGTAGACGAGGGTTAAACATTTGTCTAGATTCTACTTAATACCACGTTAGTAGCACTTAATAATCATGTTCAGGTGTTCCTGTGATGCTGTCTACAATATTTCATCACTCAGACCTTTTGTACCTGAGATGTGTTACAAATTGTCTGCTAGCTTCCAGGCTATATCTGTAGGCTGTAGGTAAAGTAGGTACTTTAGGTATAATGTCACTCCATTTTCTACCTTTTGACTTGAACGAGAATACAATCAGCAGATTTATATAACAACAGCTGGTGTTGCATACTATCATAAAAGAATCTTTGCTGTGAATGGGACTCGAACCGACAACCTCTCTGTTAGTACAAGAGCGCACTAAGCAATTACGCCATCACAACATGATGGGTTTTTCATTCGAGTTGTTCCACCGCCTTACGACGCGACGTAACGTTTAGTTGCTGTCCTCGCTCAGACGATCTCCATTCCCATTCACAGCAAAGTTACTTTTTCAACATCCGTCTTCAAAATTATCATATATGTTTTATTTTGTCAGTATATTAACCCCCTGGGTACAACTGACTTTTATTCATGATTTTGTATTTGTGTCACTTTATGTAAGTTAGGGGGAAAATTGGCTTTTTAATTCACTTATTACGACGTGGAAATATAAGTTCCCCTTAACACGTCAAATACTTTTTATAGAGTTTTATGGTAGGGTAATCATGCGTTTTTCGTTAATTAATTACAACGGATATGAATATTAGTTTATACGAATTTATGCACACTTATGCATACTTTGAATTTAGCTACAATATTACAGGCTATTTTTGAGTAAGAATGATAAATTTCGTAATGGAATAGCGTATAAATATAACCAATAGACCTTCTGGAATAGCTGTTATTTGGTTTAGTAAAAAAATGCAGGATTCCAGGCCTGTACGAGAGAGTCAGAGAATGCTTATTAAGTTATTTTATAAACAGGAAAAAATATAACCAACTTTTAACTTGTTAAAATCATAAATAAAATTAATGTGTGGAATAAGTATTAGAATTGTGTTAATAATTTAAAATTTGATCTTTGCTGTTTGTATACGCAAAAGATCATTATCTTAAGGCAAATATTGTTTTCCTCACTTTCAATGTTGTTAACACCTTTGTGTATTTACAGCCTCCTTGGTTAGTTTTCTAAACCTGACATTTAATACCCCGTGTTAATAAAACATCCCTTTTGAATCAAATAATCACATTTGCAGCAACCTTTTAAATGTGTCCATTAGTTGGAGTGAGACGAATGGGCATTGACAATAGGATTATTTATGAAATGGGATCGTTTCCAAAACGTCACAGGAGGTGTATAATTTCAAGGCTGAAAGTTTATAAATGCAATTTCTTCGAAACACTTTTATCCAGCAATTCTAAAAGGTGAATGGATTGTAAAGGAAAGTTTCAAAGCAAACCTTTTTCAAGAGAATACAATATTTATCACATAAATTGGACGGTTATTTTTTATGTTTTTTTTCTTGTGGTTTAGTCATTGGTTTAAACGCGTTGGGTTGAGAGAACTATTGCAGTAAATTTATCAGACAGGCAACTGTTGTTCTTATGGTAGTTTACTCTGTATATCGGAAGTTATTAAAGGCAATCAGCGCCTAAATATTCAGCGGACGGCTTAATTAGAAAGAAGCAAAGTAATGGTGAGATTTCATTCCGCCATGCTGGCCGTATTTAAGCTATAGCTTTTGATGAATGTTAAAAATAGCATTGGATAAATTATTTTATGTTTAAAAGAACGAATGAAATCCTAATCCTTACATACTAACGTGAAAGGACCAAAGTACTGTTTTAACGTTTATCGCTGCCGGAATGAGTCTTATAGTAGGGTTATAAACGAGAATCCCATTTTGAGAAGTTTGAGGAAGAAGGTTTGAAGATGTTTTTATATAGTTTGAAGGGCGCTGAATCAGAATATTGGGTCCAACCTCTGGGAAATGTGGGAACATTGTAAAATAAGGGGTACATTTGAAATCAGGTTAAATTGTGTTTAAATGTACACCAATGTATTTGTCTCATTATATGGATTAAAAAAAGGTTTGGATAGGTTCCGACCTTTAGTTACTCGGCTACAACCCTGATAAGGTTCAAGGTCATTCTGGGGCAAAAAGATCTAGTGCTCATATACCATATAAATAATGCTTGTGCACATACTAATCAGTGTTTGTAATAGCTAAGCTCAAATCAATCCCTTTCATGGGGAAAATCACATCTTTGCAATAGAATTCCGGATCTGGAACTTTTGTTATACCCAGTATCCTGTGGTACTGTTATACGACACATGTTTACTACATTAAAAAGATAAATCCGATTCATCTCAAACCTTGGATTCGAAATCTCTGAGCCAACCTTTAAAAATCCAGACTGTTCAGCGATACAATTATTAGGATATGAACTAAACAGTGAACTGAAAATTCACTGCAATCAGAAGAATATGACTAACGCAACATGCTGTGCAACATGTGTTAGAGAGGGCATTCAGCCGTTTTGCAAACCAGGGGCAGCATGTTGAAGATAGAAACTAAAAGTATGAAGCTCGCATGGACATGTCAGCTTTGTAGATGGCATCTGCAGTGAGTAGTATTTTGAGTTTGATCAAGGAAACTAAAAAGGTGACTGAAATAAATATCACAATCAACTGTTTTTATTATATGTTTCTGTTTTATTCAGATTTTACAACGGGGTATTTTCAAACATGTTGGGTTAAGGAAACCATTGCAGTAATTTTATTCATAAGATCTTTATTATCAATGGCGGTTTGTTAAATTTGTAAACCGGGGTTTATTAAATGCATTACACTGCGATACTTTGTTTTCTATCTCCTAGATATTTAGCAAACGTCGTAGACGTAAAGGAAAATAAAATCGAACCCTCCATGCTGACAGTCAAAATATAGTCTTCGACGGGATGAAAGAAAATTTCACATCATGTAAATTAGAACTGCTGCTTGCTTCGAAACGCAAGATAAAATGTTCACACTTTCTTTCATCCTATCGTGTTTCTGTAAAAACGGTTCTCGGTGGCAAAGGATCTCCAATATTGACATATGGGTTATGAAACCGGTTAATTCAATTTTGATACTCTGTGCCACTCTTAACAGAATTTTCGGTAAACTATTTCATTGTGCTCAAACCGAGAGGATTCATTAGTTGCAGATCCTAACCACATCCTCTTTGATACACGATATCTTCCATTATTTGCTTAACAGTAAATGGTTCCAAAAAAAAAAAAAAAAAAAAATGCTGAACTTAGCTTGCTTTCTGGGGCACTTCAAGTTCTTTTTTTCTATTTCAGGTGTAATAGATATGTTTTAAATGAATGATACAACTCATTAATGTTTCACGTACCTGATAAGTCGTCTTTTCTAACGCGGGTGTGATATCCCTTTCCATTTATTTATCTTAATAGCGGTGTAACATTCATGTATGCTTCGTTGCAATGTGTATTGAAAAACGATTGACCATGTTTAGTTAATTAAAAAGACGACTCTTTCATTCATGTGCAAGTAGCTCGTCTGTTCATCACAATAACATTTACTGATTGAATTTAGCACATTTACAGAGAATATTCTAAATATTTTATATCCGTAGGAACCACGGCAGTCGTAACCAACAACTGACTTGATTTCCATGGCACCTGCTCAATGAATTATAGACCTCAAAGAACGAGCAATGAATGGAAATGACGCGTTTGCTATATAGTCTAATAGTAAATACAAAGAGTGAAAAAGGTATTATCCTTATATGTGGAGTAAACTTTTAGTCAAATATGATTAAATATTACCCAACAATGCGTCGGATATATTTACTAGTACATAATTGACACATAATGTAAACATGGTCGAATAATTGACATTAAAGGTGCATTTCGTGATTCTAACCCCTTCTGTTTTGTTTATATTTCGCTAGATATCCTTGTTGATATTTCAGTTGATTCTGATCTTGCGCTTTGGTGTTATGAGCAAATTGTTCATATCACATCTCCCATAGACCACTGTACAATAATTTCTGTCCGTTTACGGACAGAAAATACAAAATCGCGAATTTCTTGCAGAGACCATTGAATTTGCACGTCAGATTAGGCACACATACTATACTTAGCCCGACGGTTCAGATGATATAAAAATCTCAACTTTTCTGAGGTAAATCGGGGGACGAGGCTGTGGATCACGAAATGAAATTAATTAAGAACATTAATATCGATCTGAACATTGTACGGCCGTACAACAACAAAACAACAAACAAACAAACGAACAAACAAACAAACTAATTACAGACTAACACGTGTCGATTAGAAAGACTTATTATTTGCTCTTTGAAGAGCAAAGTACGGATTTGCTGCCGTGGGTGCAAACATTCTGTACAAGAGTAAATGTTTTTTCGCCGCGTTGTTTTTTACCATATTTTCAACCAAAACCAAAAGCAGTCACTCCGTCCACCGAGTAAAATTTACCGAACGCAACGATTACTAAAATGTGTTCATTGCGTTCCGTATAGGGTCGAATATTGGCGGGGCTTGCGGAAATGAAAGTACGGTTGAACTTGTCGGCATTAAGTGAATTTAATCCCAATATTCCAGGGTGAACAATGGTTCCATTTAAACTCCTCAAAAAGTTTGGAAGCTTTTTTTGTTGAATTGTAACTCGTTTAATGTGAAAGTTGTTTTCATAGTGTTGAATATCAGTGAAAAGATCATTCTTTTCTCTTTACTTCTTCCAGTTAGAAGCCAACTTCATATTTGAAGACTCTGGCACGAAGTGTGTGGCGTGCGGGCAATTTATTCTAACTGGAAGAGGGCTTTCTTGAAGGCTTGGTGTTGGTGCATGAACTATATTCTCAGGCAGATTATTCCACTGACGGGTAGTACGTGGGAAGAAACTGAATTGGTGGTATTCAGCACGAGCAAAAGGGACATGGTATGCAAGTGAATTTTCGCGGCGCGTTTGTGTGGTGTGATTTTTGGATGATAAGAAGAGAGTGGGATCAATCGCAACATGGTCATGGTGGATCTTGTAAAACATGGTGAGTCTTGACTGCTGACGACGTAGTTCCAAGGTGGGCCAGTTGAGTGTCTTGAGCATGGCAGTTACACTGTCTGTGCGACGGTACTTATGAAGAGTGAAGCGAGCGGCTCGTCGTTGGACCATTTCCACTTTGTTGATAAGCTGTTTGGTGTATGGATCCCAAACTGAGCTGCTATACTCTAATACCGGACGAACGAGGGCTTTGTAAGCATGGGATTTGATGTACTATTCCTGATGTTAATGTTTCGTCGTAGAAAGCCAAGGGTGCTGTTTGCTTTGGCAACAACTGTGTTAACATGTTTGTCCCATCGTAGGTCATCAGAGATGATAAGTCCAAGATATTTGATCCTAGAGACATGGTTGAGATGGTGCCCATGCATAATGTAATTGTAGAAGACTGGGTTTTCTTCCTTGAGATGGTGATTACTTCACACTTTTCAGGGTGGAACTTCATCATCCATTTGCTTTCCCATTCGACAAGTTTGTTTCATCCTCCTGGAGTACGGTGGCGTCATCTTGGTTGCGTACTGCCATGTAAATCATAGTATCATCTGCAAAGAGGCGGGTTGTAGATGACAGCCTCTCTGCGATATCATTGATGAAGTATAAAAACAGGCAAGGTCCTAGCACTGATTCCTGGGGGACACCGGACGAGACGCGGACTTTGTCAGATGAGACGCCCTCGACTTCCACAGACTGTGTACGATTTTTTAGGAAACCGGCAATCCAGCTATTGACTTCTCCAGTGATGCCATACCATTTCAACTTTTCAACAAGGCGCTGGTGACCAACCTTGTCAAAGGCTTTAGAAAAGTCGAGGACACAGATATCAGATTGGAGGCCTTTCTCCATGTTGATTGCCACATCATTAATAAATTCAAGAAGTTGGGTTTCACAAGATCGGCGATCGCGGAAGCCATGCTGAAGTGAATAGAAGATGTTGTTTTGGCTGGCATTCTTCATCATACTACTGCATATGATGTGCTCCATCAACTTTGAGGCAATGCAAGTAAGACTTATCGGTCGATAGTTGGCAGCGCAGGATCATGTTTTTGACCTTTCTTGTAAATTGGTGCCACGTTTGCATGTCTCCAGTCTGATGGAACACAGCATTCTTTCAGAGATTTGCTGAAGATGCGGGTTAGTGGGTCAGCTACAATGTCAGCCAGTTCTTTGAGCACTCTTGGACTAATGCAGTCTGGACCAGCCGCCTTCCCTTTACGGTGACATCTCATTTGTAACCATCACTTATTCCATGCCTGAGTACCTCTCCTTGCAAGACAAGGAGGTCTCCAAAAATGTGCCAAATATGCCATATTTGTCTCCAATAGGACAATCAGTTGCATCAGTAACGAATATTGAATGGTAAACTCTTTAATTGCAAAAACATTGGTCACTTACCTTATTAGCGAATGGAAAGTCCATATGCCGCCACAACAGCATTACACCTTCTCCTCATGCTCTGCACAAGTCTGGTCACACGTTGCTGAGGGATGGCATCACATTCTTCAAGGAGGATCTGCCTCAAGTCGCCCAAAGTTGTTTCGTCAGTCAATCTAGTGCGTACAGCACGACCAAGCTGATCCCACAGGTGCTCAATTGGGTTCAGGTCCGGGCTAACGGCAGGTCATTCCATCCTCTCAATTCCCTCATTCCGAAGGTAGTCATTGTTGACTCTGGCCCTATGAGGGCGAGTGTTGTCGTCTTGTAGCACAGCATTTGGTCCAAGATCACGCAAAAATGGTACTGTAACAGGATGTGGAGAGTGGCGTGGTCTACCGGTTAGAGAGCTTGCCTTTGGACCAATGGTCCCCGTTTTTAAATCTCATTGGGGCTACTTGCTGGATTTATTCTAGGTACTCAATTCCGGATTAATTTGTCGAGGAGCTATTGATTAAAATAAATTGCCACTCTCCTCATGGTCCATTTGATATGGGTAAATTAAAACCATGAAAGCTCTCACTGTACCATTATGTGTCCGTCATTTGTTTGGATGTAACAATCAGGGCGCTGATTAAGCTGCTGCCCGTTTGTAAAGTTTCTTTGTCTCTTGCTAAATATGTTTAAAAATATTTTTATTAATGAAAAGTTGTAAGCGCTGTGATACATGTTCATCCTTGTATAGCGCTATATAAATGCCATTATTATTATTATTATTAGGATATCATCAAGATAGTTGAGGGCATTAAGATTCCCCCATTACCACCATCTGGTTTTGCCTGTCATGGATATCCCGGCCCACACCATCACGCTTCCCCCTCCAAACGCTGCACTCGGTCGATACTGCATTTTGCCAAAACGTCTCCACGTCCTTCTTCTAACTTTAATATTTCGGCCCCAACTCCTCAACAGAATCTTGATCATCAACTGAACATAACATACGCCACATGTTTATAATCCCATGTCGGTGTTGCCGACCCCAGCGTAGACAGCCCGACGGTGAAAGTTCAGTCATTTTAAGGTTTCCACTCGCTGTTTTCTCGCCCAAAGATGGGCTTCATGAAGCCTGTTGCGGATAGTCTGATCAGAGACACGTCTGCCATATCGTCTAGCATGTCGTCCTGCAAAGTTCTGGCCCGACAGTCTATGGTTTCGAAGCGCTGCATGGGAGATGTACCGGTCCTTCTGCGGTGTTTTCTCCTGGAACGGTCCACTACCTGGTCTGTCCTTGACTTCGCCTGTTTCACGAACTTTGCTCTGATTTTGGATATCATACTAGGGCTCACTCTAAATTTTCGCAACTTGCCTTTTTTGGTACACCCATCTTCGTGCTGGCCTATAGTACGAGCCTTTTCCAGGTTGGACAATCGTGGCATGCTGATGCTTGGTTTAGACACAATGACACTCTGAAGAATTTACCAATAACAAGAGACTCATGCCATTCATCCTGTTGAACACCTGGCCTTTCTTATTCAAGAGACAAGCCCTAAGCCATATTGATTCATTAAACTCAAAGCGTTCACTAGTCGTGTCCACACGTGTAGTTTATTACCGGTATTAACTAAGTCCGACGAATTAAAGAACAATTCCACTAATTCCTCACGCCTATTGTACCCTATAGTAATCGTCTCCACATGCGGTCGAACATCAAGTCCCTTAATCGGACCTAATTGATCGGTTTAGTGTTGGATGAAATTTGCCGTGGTGGACGCCGCGTTGGGGTACCTAAAATCGGACTAACTTGGCTAGGTCCGACGATTTAATGCGAAGAAAATCAAGGTTAAGTCCGGTCGTACTTTAAATACCGGTATTATAAAGGATACGTGTGGACCGTTCTCGGAACTAACGGTGGCAGTTTCGTGTTTTCTGAAGTAAAACACGGAAAGCAGTGGGTGTTAGTCGGGGTGGGCGAAGTGGGGGACTCGGCACCCTTGGAAAAATGGGGGAACTTTTGAAGGCAAGGGAGAAAAAGGTGGCAAGGAAAGGGATGAAGAGTAAAGAGAAGATGAGAGCCAGGGAGAATTGGGTGTTGTGATTTATGATTTACAGCATGCAGATGCTGACACCGTCTCATTTTGCGACTCAAAGAACTAAGTCAGCCGGCAGTCGAAGCGAGTATCATTAAACGTTTCCCCATTCCTACTTATTGTTTTTCGAAATCCTGTGATACGCCACTTATTCGTGGAAAATAATCTTTGCCCATCCATAGCAAGGGAGACATCTACAGGTTCTTGCCCACACTTAATAGAGGTTCTAATTACGCGTTTAGCGCCCCTGAGAAAGCCAGCTCGTCCCATTCTCATGTTTCGACCGGACCTCTCTACATGTATACCGTCTCGCACTAATTTAATAGTCGGCGACTGAAAAACTGAACTTCCCCAGCGCCCATTTTGGTGGCTGGCAAGACATGAGAGGTCACCGTACTGAGTCAATGCAAAATCCATGCAACTTTCTTGTATTTGAAAAAAAATCTTAAGATTTTTTTTAAAAATTGTGTGGTAGTAGCATCGACAAATTATGCCACAGTCAGGGCTGCGTATAATTCCGCCAATTGGCGCGGATATAGACACCTGGAATGCTGGATTACATTGTGTGTCGCATATGGAGTGCAAATTTGTGCATTATCAAATATATTGATGAGGGTTGAAACAATAAAATTCCTGCAAAAAGAAAAAATTTTTGTTATAATTTATTTGTGTGGAATATTTTACAGGAATAATAGCTTACAATATAGTGGCTTTTTTTACGTATTTAGGGCAAACATAAATCTTCATGTTGTTAGACCATGCGAAATCTTCAGCAATTTCACTTAGTAAATGTTTCCCCTCCCCTCCCCCATCCACCTCCCCTTCCCCATAATCCCTTCACTTCTTCTCTCCCGCCCCGCCCCCTCCCCCTCCCTCCCTACCCTCCCCTCACCTTCCCCTCCCTTCACCGCTCCACTTCCGCCTCCCCTTTCCCTCCCCCTGCCCCTCCCCTTACCCGCCAGGGCCCGCCAGGAAGGGCACAGGCCCCCAGCAAGACATCGAGCAAGCGGGCCGCGAACGCGGCGACCCCCGGGCCCGCCCAGCCCCGCACCGACCGCCGCCCAGGCCCTGCGCCCGCCCGTCCCCGTGCCCTGGCCCGGCCCCGGCCACCGGCGGCCCCGGCCGGCGGCCGGCCTTTCTTTGTTATTTTTATTTCTTTATCAGAATAATACGTAATTGGAAAATTTTAATTTATTCCCCTTATCCCATTCATGAATTCTTTCCTTCAATGTCCTTCATTCAAGCGTTTATAGTGTTAGCGTATTTATAGAGGTTGTGCCTGTGGTGTCATCAACCGTAATGCTAACTTTGTTTCAACAGATCAAATCTGAAACTGCTGTTATTGCACCAGGTTTATTGGTATACAAAAACGAGATTATTCCCAAGGTTGCACGCAACATTAAATTGACACGGACTGCATTACGGTATATGACACCTGTTCAATTCTTTTGTTGTCCTAGCCAAACATTAAAACAGGCTCAACCTCTATACCATGCTCTGCGACTTATTCACTGTATGTATTTATATTTATTTATTTTTCATATTTCCTCAGTTTGTTGCAAAAAAAAATTGCATTTTCAGAAGTTCTCTCCTGTATTATCGTTATTCTGCAGGTGATTTTTTTGCATATTTTATGCACGCTTGAATTCCCCATTCCCCTCCCCGCCCTCATTCCCCTCCCCCTTCACCTTCCGCTTGATCCCACCGCCATTCCCCTTCCCCAATCCCCCTCCCAATTCCCTTTCATCACTCCCCCTCCACATTCCCCCTTCCCTCCCCTCCCCTCCCCATTACCCCACAACACCCCACAAAAAAAACTCCCCTCCCCTCCCCTTCCCATTCCCCCTCCCACTTTTCCCCTCCCGTCCCTCCACCTTCCGCACCTCCCTTCCCCGCCTCCCCGTTCCCCCCCCCATTCCCACTATCCTTCCCTCCCCTCCCCCCTCCCTCTCCCCTCTCCCCCCCTTCTTCTTGCCCTTCACGCCTTTGTGCCATTAATTACCATTTAAATGGTCTGTGTTTAGGTTTTCCCTGAGCATGAGTAAAACTATTTCGATAAGAAAGATGGTTTCACATGTTTCTTTCAATTTTAAATCAATTATTCAACCTTCTTGTGGGTGAAGTTTAATTAACCGAGCCAGTTCCATGGACCACTTACGGGATCACTATACTCGAGTATTAGCTTATCGTACTTAAAGTTATGTCGGACCTAAGCGCTAATACCGTTAATACGCTTCACCGACAAATTAAGTCCGATAGTAATACCGAGAGGATTTAAATCCGATGCATGTGCGTCCACATGGCAACTTTAAGTCCGACTTTAATACCACCAGAGTTAATACCGGTATTAAAGTGCTTAAGTTCCGACTTATGTGGCAACACGACTCATAAAAGCATCAAAAATCAATAAGATGACTGCAGAGAGTGATCAGTTTGGCACATTTTGAATATGTGTCCACACGACTTATTGCCGGTATTTAACTCATACCGATGGAATTAAAAAAAACAAATCCACTAATTAATCCCCTCACGCTAGTGTAGTACCCTATTGTAATCCGTCCTCATCACATGCGTGTCGACATAAGTCTTACTTAATACCGACCTAAATCGATCGTTTTTAGTGTTTGATATAAGTTTGCCGTGTGACGCACTCTATCGGACCTAACTAGGCTTTAAGTCCGACGAATTTTAATGCCGGTGAAGAAGAGCAGGTTTAGTTCCGGTCGTACTTTACGGCCGTTTAGTAAAGTACGTGTGGGACAGCTCTGTCGATCTTACTGTGACCATTGTTAACAAAAACAAGTAACACCTGTTTACTGACTATAGAGGTTGTGAGATTTGACCTAAGTGACTTATTTCCGCATGTGGAGACGATTACCATAGGGTACAATAGGCGTGAGGGGTAATTTTAGTGGTGTGTTTTTTTTTAATTCCATCGGACTTAAGCAAACTAATTAATGACAACAAGGAAGTATTAACTTAATAACTACACTGTGGACACGACTTTTTGAGAGCTACCTGCATCAAGGAGATCGGAAGGTCTCAGCCATGGAAAAAGTGATTGTTTACAAATGAGGTGTCATTGGAAAGAGAACAATAACCTTTTCACTGATATTCAACACTCTGAACACAACCTTCAAAAGAATGAAAAAATATGTAACTCAACCAAAAAGTTCCAAACGTTTTTTTGAGGAGTTTATTTATTTATTTTTACAATTAACATTTTGGGAGGGCGAACTAAATTGATATGATTACCTAGTTAGCTTCAATCGTGTAAGCTTGAAATCATCTAGGACTATGCATTCGCCAATATGGGCATAACGTGCAATGGTGCATGAACCTTTAATGGCAACCAAGGTCTTTTGCCATGCCGCAAAGAGATGTGTGTACAACTGCAGTTGTCCCAGATTGTGATATTTTAATTGAGCATTAAAGGCAGTCGCAGTAAAGCGAGTATGTTTGTTGTTATATGTCGTCGCTGGGCGGGGAAAACCTCATATGTTGCATTGACCTTAAAGCAAAACTCACATTTTTAGTGTAAAAAGGTTCCAGGACAAAACCTCATATGTAAAATTTTCGGGAGACACCAAAAAACTGCATAATTCGCTGTAATGCCATGCACTAGACCGGATTTTCCTTTCTAAATATATTTAGGTAATTATACTCCAGAATTCTGAAAAAACATGAAATGAAGTGCCATTGATTAATATCATAATTTGGCATGAAATTCACGCTAGAACCCGAGTGTGGACACCAAAAATGCCATATGAGGTTTTAGCACTGCGGCCCCCACTTTTTTCATATGAGTTTTGCATTTGACCTCTGGAGTTACTATGAGCGTTTTTCCGCCAGGACGATGTTGTGCAAAAATTTGTAAATTGTAATTGATTATTAGTCATTAAAAAAGGAGTAAACTTACTCCAAAACTCCAAAAGACACAAGGTTTACATTTATCGCGTACCCTATTAAGGACATTTTAATATGGTTTAATGCATATATTATAATATTTCACTCTCTACTTTGTTGCGATGCTTAGTTTAAAGTTTTATTCATGGACGTGTCATTTAAAAAAAAATAATACATTTATCCTAGCAATGCTGTGAGCAGGTGGGTTGTTCCCAAAATCGACATTTTTTTAAAATCCAGAAACCTAGTTTGAGTCACGGAAAGGACGTGTTTCGCTGCCTAGAACTTCAATTTGAACACAGAAACGTACATACTGCTAAAGGCTAGTGTGTACACCTTACAATAACACTTTGAAGTATCTTTTTTTGAAATTCCGTGGGCGCAGAAATTGATTATGTTCCTTGGCAAACACTCTTATACTCTAAGATTTTGTGTTCCGAAGCTCTAAAAACAACCCGCCAATATTTTTGTGCATGTAGAGGATTTGTTTTAATTCGATCCACGCGCAATTAACATTACATTTGATTGTACCCAGAAACTGTTGAAGCATGGGTTCGAGTCAGACGCATAGAAGAAAGTGTTGTTTTTTTTTTATCTCCAACAATATTGTGATTGCACAGGGCTTATGATTAGTGCAAGACATAAATAAAATAATGGTTTGACCTCAAAATAATTGCAACAGAAACAATGTTGGTGTTGTTATACTTAGAAATGATGAGAGAATAACATATCAAAAGTCTAGAAGTATAAGTAGCGGGGAAGGATGCAAGGTTTGTACAGAGGGAAAATATAAAGTAGGTATACTTGTAGTTTTACTGAAATCTATACCAACATCTTGGCCATGTCCTTGCTATTAAAAGGTATAGTTTGCCATATCTTTGGGTTATAGTTCAATAGTTATAGGGCAATAAAATTTTAAGGTCATTATCGGGTGACATTTTCTGATTCTTTTCAAAATGATCCCAGGGAATATAATACTTGCACTCATTTCACCATTTGGTCATATAATTAGAGGTCAAATGTAACAGTGGCACGTATCCTATGAAGTCATTAATGCTTACCATCTAATTTACATACAAAAATATCAAATGCAGAAAAAATATGCATTTCCTATTATAGGATATGACTAGATAGTAGAGTAGATATGTGCAATATTTTTTTGGGAATTGTGCACTTGGTGATAAAAGCATGAAATTTGGCACATGTCTAGGGCATGTCATAAGAAAGACATTTAGCTATAGGGGCATCGCAGATTTGTCCTCTGATTAAAATGGCGGCCATTTTTTTTTAAAATGGCTGCCATTACTTGCTATATATCCTCTAGATTTGAGATTGAGTTGATAAATACATTGCTTTTAGGCATTCAAGCATGGCGTTTGATGCACATTGGATGTTTTAAAAGGACTTTCGATCAAATGGCCATTGCAGGTTTATCCCATGGCAGTAAGTATGACCATATTCCAAAATGGCTGCCATTAACAGCTATTTTACATATTTGCATGAATTTATGTATAACGTCTCTTTTCATACAATCAATAAAGTGAAAACAAGTTTTTATTTGAACATTTCAAATTGGTTGCATGACAACAGTGGTGACTATTTTCTGATGGCCGCCATTAATTACTCTTTTATAGTCTGTTGTAAACAGTAAAATATCTTTGGTTATAGAGTCACAAAGTCTTCGCACAGTTAGGGTGTGCCTTATAAGTATGGGTTTTAATTACAAAAGTTTTTTTTTTTTTTTTTTTTTGTCTACTCTAAAGACAAGCCTGGCAGCCCAATTTTGAAGGCGTTGAAAACGAAGTATGTGTGATTTTGGTATTGAAGATAGTAGCCCATTACAGTAGTCCAGATGAGAAAGAATAAGTGAACGTTCAGCATGATTGCATGTGTCCTTATCAATATATCTGCGGATCCGTGATATATTTCTCAGGTGATATGTGATGGTACGACTGATGTTTGTGACATGTGACGCCATGGTCATGTTTAAATCGAAATATGCACCAAGATTTCTGATAGTTGGTGATGATTTAATACAAGAATTTCCAATTGTTAAAGTAATTTCTGGAACACGATGTTGGTAGTATGAAGATGAAGCAACGAAGAATTCTGTCTTAGAGTCATTAAGTTTTAGTTTGTTTAAAGTCATCCAATTTTTGATGTCTGAAATACAGTTTTGAAGTTTTGAAATTGCAACATTTAGTCCATCCGGTGCAGTTGGATCAAATGATACATAAAGCGGAGTATCGTCGGCATATACGTGGTAATCCATTTGTGGTAACGTGCAATATCGCCAACTGGCAGTGTGTAGATGCTGTATCCAATTGGACCTACCACAGAGCCCTGAGGGAGGCCAAAGTTGGCAGTGATCGGATTGGAAAGTTCACCTGCAATGTCTTTTTTTTTTTTTTTTTTTTGCCTTATAAGTATGGGTTTTAATTACAAAAGACACAATTAGGTTATTCTGATATAACAGCGGTTTTCACTACAACATAGCTACCACTGATGTATGCATCAGTTTACCGTGTAGAGATAATGTTCATCATCCTTACTTCTTATGTTGAATGAAGAGGTATTTTGTAATACCCACAATAAAACTCAACAAAGCAAACCATACCAAGTGGTTGCCCAGACTTCATTAAAAGGCATTTTTTTTTCAAACTGAATGTTATCCATGTTGATCCGACTTGAGGGCAACATTCTGGCTACAAGTCAGAATATGGCATTTAGCAGAAGTTTACTAGTCCATTGCTGTACAAAAAATAAAATAAACTAGAGTGCTTTGTGGTCTTGATGTATAATCATGTGCTCTTCCTCCAATAAAGGCAGCACTCACTGAACATATCAAGAGAGCCACCTATCAAGTAGGTTACTGTTTGGCTCAAATGATGATTGCATCTCCTGAGCTTCCATGTCCAAGTGAATGAGGATGGACTAGAAAGGAAAAGAGTATGGGGGAAATCTTCTGGGGACAGAAATTACAGAAGTTAGAAAAGTATGCCAAAAACTTCCAAGTTGTGGTTGCAAGGAGGGCTGCAGTTGACAGGAAAAAATGCTTGAAAGCAGCTTTTCAGTGCAGCCTGTATATGCAGACTTGAATAATTTGCAACATCAAAAGATATGCTCTGATGTAGCATGTGCCAATTCTGTGTCTTTACATTAGATGCTGACTGCAATTGTCTTGTTAATGAATATACATACATACATACATACATACATACATACATGCATACATACATACATACATACATACATACATACATACATACATACATGCATACATACAATAAGCATTTAATACGCTTTTCCTCGGAGGCTCAAAGCGCTTACAAATAGAAGAAATTTAGGTGCTAGAATAGATTACACAAAAATTAAAAACATCAACAAACATATAAAACAAACAACATATAAAACAATGTCATATCAACAAAAATGGCAAGAGCAGTAACATAAAACAGCATACATGTTAATAACAAAATCAGTTTGGAAACAAATATGTCTTAAGAACCTTCTTAAAGGGATCCACTGAAACAGAGTTTCTGATATTCCTCGGGAGGTTAATCCAAAGCTTAGATGCATGAACTGTAAAAGTCCTATCACCAGCCTGGTTTTTTGTGATAGGATACTCCAAACGGAAATAATCCATGGATGAACGTAGATTTCTCTTTGGAATATAAAGTTTTAGGCAATCTGATATATACATAGGTGCAAGACCATGAAGAGATTTATAAACATTCAGAAGCAATTTATAAGTTATTCTTTGTTTAACTGGTAACCAGTGAAGAGATTTAAGTAGAGGTGCAGATTCGTGCCGTCTGTCTACTCTAAAGACAAGTCTGGCAGCCCAATTTTGAAGGCGTTGAAAACAAAGTATGTGTGATTTTAGTATTGAAGATAGTAGCCCATTACAGTAGTCCAGACGAGAAAGAATAAGTGAACGTTCAGCATGATTGCATGTGTCCTTATCAATATATCTGCGGATCCGTGATATGTTTCTCAGGTGATATGTGATGGTACGACTGATGTTTGTGACATGTGACGCCAAGGTCATGTTTGAATCGAAATATGCACCAAGATTTCTGATAGTTGGTGATGATTTAATAAAAGAACTGTTCCAATTGTTAAAGTAATTTCTGGAATCGATATTTGTAGTAGGAAGATATCAATGAAGACTTCTGTTCTTGTCCTTAGAGTCATTAAGTTTTAGTTTAATTTAAAGTCGTCCGTGCTCATTTGGATCATAAATGATCAATAAAGGGGCTCGTATCGTCGTCGGCATATCACGTGGGAAGCCATTTGTGGTAACGTGCAATATCGCCGCAACTTGAGTGTGTAGATGCTGTATCCAATTGGACCCTACCACAGAGCCCTGAGTGAGGCCAAAGTTTGGCAGTGATCCGTGATTGAAAAGTTCACCTTCAAATGTCAATCGGCTGGACCAACCATTTACATATGAACGGAACCAGTCTAAGGCTTTTTCCTGCGACCCATGCGCTTGGATAAACGGTCAATTAATATCTCAATGGTCAGTATCAACTGCTGCTGAGAGGTCCAATAATACCCAGAAGCACAACATGTGTTTTTGTGATTGACATCATAATATCATTTTTTACCTTTACCAAAGCCGAGTCTGTGCTGTGACATGCCCTATAAGCAGATTGATGAACATCAGCCAGGTTGATGTCGGTCCATATGTTCTGTTATTCTAGAGCAAGCAATTTTCTCGATGAGTTTTCCTAGAAGTATATTAGAGACTGGTCTATAATTTTTTTCATTTCATTTTTGCTCAAGTGATGGCTTCTTCACAAAAGTGGCTTAATTATTGTCCTTGTGAGCAGCATTTGGAAAACACCTGTAGATAGAGAAGCAGTAGAAGTTGATGGATACTGGTATTGGAAGTTCATAAAATTGAGTGTGCTCAATTTATCATAAGTTTTTGAGCATCAAGATCACGACGAATATTGAGAATTTTAAGTCTTGAAGATGTAGCAAATTGATTCTTATATAACAACACCTTATCTATTAAGTGACCTTGGATGACCATGCTCCTACCGTCAACTCTAGTTCTCCATACTCAGGCTCCTTGGTATGACCGTATTCATATGACGTCAGCCACCAGTCAGTTGGTTGCCAATATGCCTACATTCCAGGACTAAATACCTTACGCTGTCAAATCGACCCGTGTTTAGTAGCGGGATTGCACATGGATCATTGACAGTGAATTATTGTAGTATTGGCATGCTTCTATCTTGTCCACCATATGCTGGCTATTGGATAGCTGTCTATTCAGATGCCTTTGAGGTTGAGAGAAGGACACCCTCGACTGGAGCGCAGAGTTTCACAGACTGGGCTTCACAATATCAGGGAAGCTTACAGGATCATTGTTTGACGACAACTCTCATCTTTGCCCTAAAGCCAAGACGAAGTATCATAACAACCAGATTACTACATTAACCAACGTGGTCTTTTCCATGTAGTCAGCAATTTAAAATCTTCTAGAGGGAAACAACAATAATTATCAATGCAACTGTCCAAAAGACCTTGCTAACAGTTTTTTGTCAGATGTTTTCCACAACAAGATCAAGCCGCTGCATAATAGTCTACATGCTACTACTATTGCCTGTCTCTTAAAACTATAGATGAACTGTTACCAGTTAACAACTTTTCCCTGCTTGGATCGATGTATTTCCTCAAGCTCTCTCAAGCATGCATTTCATCTGTGATCCTGCAGCTGAAGAAATCCAGCTCGGACACCACCATCCTATCAAATTATCGCCCTATATCCATTGCTTGAAAAGGTGATTGAAAGATTAGTAAATCAGTTGTAGACTTATCTCAGCGACAATGATCTCCATGTTCCGATGAAGTCAGCATACCGTCAATTTTACAGTGCGGTGACTGCATTGTTACAGGCGCAGAATGACATCTTGATTGGTCTTGACAAACAAAAGAGGCTTTGGTAGTGATATTGGACTTCAGTGCCACTTTTGACACTATTGACCATAAACAGCTCTCGACCAGCTTGAAGGCTATGAAATAACTGGAAAAGCATTTGCAAGTTGGTTCTTTTCCTACCTAGATGACCGAACTCAATCTAGATCGATCAAATTTGCTTCATCAGATCCTGTAGTGGTAGATTGTGGAGTTCCACAGGGTCTGTTACTAGATGTATTGACTTCATCTTGTTCTCTGCCCCACTACAGGATATCATTACTGCCCATGGTGTTCAATCTGTCGTTTAGACCGATGACAGCTCTTTCTGTCTTTCCACCATTGGGATTGTGATGCAGCCATAGATGATATTGACTCATGCATTGCAGTCATCAGATCCTGATGTAAATCCAACAAGCTGATATTTATTACAAAATTACAAGACGACAGAGAATGTTTTGCTTTAGTTCTCATTCTTTACAGATCGACTAGTAACTCCCAGCAATCCATCATTGACAATTCAATTTTTCATCCACAACCTGAAGCACGGAAACTTGGTGCCATCGTTAGACTCATCACTAAGAAAGAACAATCATGTTAACAACATATCCAGTCAGCAATGGATAAGGAAAATTGGGTATTTTTGACAGTACATTGATGAAAAATGCACCATTGGATTGGTCCATGACTTTGTTACATCAAGGCTCGATCCTGCAACTCCTTGCCCTATGGTCTCCCAGAAAGAGAAGTGACCAAGGTTCAGTGAGTTCAAATGCAGCTGCTCGTTTTGTCGTTAAAATCCGTTGTCAAGAACATAACATATCTGCCAACTGCATTGGCTTCCAATTAAACAGAGCTCATTAATACTGATATTGCGAACTTTTTTCTATTTCTTTCTTATTCTTTATCTTCATGATCTTCCTCCACTTCGGCTGTCTAGGATAGTTGTTTTCACCAGATTAGGTAGGCTGGAGGCATCAGAATCCAGGAAAGATCAAGATTTCACCAATGTCACTGTGGGGTACATACACACAGATCCTTACAGCTGATGATTCCGATGTATCCCCATATGTTCTAAGTATGGAAGACAACTGGATTGTCTTTCTCTTCTATCTATTGGTCACAGTATATGTTTGAAATGTCTATATTTAAATAAAGGATTCTCTTAAGTTATTCTAATAGTTGGTAATTGATGTATATCATAGTTGTTTTCACATAGAAGTTTATCTATTGAATTTGTATTTGTCGTTTGATAAATTGATAATGATATTATTACTCTTTTTATCCCCCTGGCTTGAAAAGCAGAGGGGGGTTATTGTGAGGGTGCGAATGTCCGTATGTGTATGTATGTGTGTGTTCCAGTTTGGTTAGGTTTTGGTTAGGCTAGGTTTTGGTTAGGTTTTCGTTTTTTGCGTCTCCTTTAAAAAGTTTAAGTCCGATTTAAACCAGACTTGGGGTAAAGGTGCAATATGGGTTCCTTCATATGTGGATGATGTCAAAGGTCATGGACAAAGGTCAAAGGTCATATGAGGTCATGTTCCGGACTGCCATCTTGCCAGGGGATGACGCAAGTTTACTTGCAGTATTTTTAACTATGTCTAGAGGCCTCTACATAGGCACTATATCAAGATTGTTATTATTATTATTATTATTAATGATATGAACTACTACAAAACTTATGAAAATATTGTTATATACAGCAAAACAGAAAGAACATGAAGGATAATCAATGTTATTAAGTTAACTGTTATTCATGCTTTTGACTAATAATCTTGTTTGCTGTAGACTTTTACGGGCAAAATTAGTAAATTGCTCTGTTTATCAATCTTAAAATGAGTTCCACATTGACACAGCCAGTGATGACTTTACAACACTGGGTAGCCATGATTGATTACACCAAAATGTGTGCATGCACCTGAAGTTAGCAGATTTTGGAAACTCCCTTACTGAAGAATATAATTACTCTTTGGGTACGGTACAGAAATCAGCGTGTTATATTACATCATTGGTGTTTTACAACAAAATAGTCAATGCTGTTGGCATTAGCAATACATTTCCGGCAATATAAACGTAATTGCACATAATTAGTAATAATAATACCAACAGGGGACTCAGTGCATAGGATTTAAGTAAAACATTGGTAAAGAGAATAATTGCCTGCCATTGTTGTCATGCGTGGGAGCCCTTTCACGGGTATGCCTTACTTGTGCAATAGTGTATGCTCGTATCATTAGCCCATACCATAGCAATAATAATTGTAAATAGGCAATCAATACCAATTTGTTTGATGTTACTAACGGCAGACAGTTATGTTACACAGCAATGCCAAATACAACCTGTAAATTGGCAATCAATACAAGTGGCAGACATTTAAAATAGTCACCATTGCTTGTTTTATATTTGCTTTGCACACTGAATAAACTCAAAACATATTTAAGAATGGCTTTTGTTAGTTTTGTTTGATAACGAAAGATTGTGAACATTTCCAAAAGCATTTTATTTATTTTTAAGAAAATGTGCCAGTTTTATGTGCGGGAACAGACAGTTATGTGATTGTAATAATTTATTATGAATTTACACTTGGTTTTCCCTTAGCCCCTCGATGGGGACTACAGAATTTGTTATACAGTTGGTTATTTGGTCCACGTCCCATAGTCTATAACTGGAGTTCTTCAGTATCCTTTCAGCATTTCATTTCACATTATGATCTCTGACATTTGAGTCTATATTGCTACTTCATTCTATTACCCTATCTTGACCGAAGAATATTTTATCTCGAGCAACAATGCAATCAGTATGCAGCCAATATGTCTGTTGTTTTCACTGTACTCATGTGCCTTGATTAATAAAAAGCAGCTGTCACAGCAGTAAAGATGTCAAAATATCATAACGCAACCATTACAAGATAATAATGTTCACAAATATTGGAGGAAAATAATTAAATGTGCAACGAGAGATTCCCGGCCATCTATTTATTGAGTCATATGTATTGATTTCATATAGATTTGACATTAAATAAATTTCTGAACTTGTAGGTGGCTACAGAAATGGCTTACTACAAATAATCCATACTTGATAATACACTACACTACTTGATAATACACTAATATTTTCTAATAGCAGGCAAGTTTAAAACAAGATTTGTGGTTTTCTTTTGTACTTGTCTGGCCGATAAACCTAAAAAATCTCCTCCTGTCACTTTAAAAGCTTCCGAATATTACGAAAACCACATCATTTGTGCAATAGAACAAATTTGCTTATTATAAAAAAATGGAACCCTTATATTTATGGACGAAAATTATATGAGATGTATTTTACGTCTTGTATTGTCAAAAACATTTTCTATTTCGATCCGACCTGACATTTGATAAACCAAGCGGACCTGGGTTGCAAGGGAAAATAGCTTTGTGATACACAAAGGTAAAATTGTATTGCATTGTTATTAGCGAGCCAGTGATCAAAACCACACGATTGTATTTCTGCATCCATTCTGTCATTATGTGCCTTGATTCAACTGCGAGATTTTGTGAGAGCCAGCATTATCAGTATTATTATTACTTCCACATCACGATAAGGATTTTTTCTGTTCTGATTAAGCTAGATAGGCGTAAGATAGATAAAAAGCAAAATAAAGCTCTTTTCAATGCGAGTTGTCTTGTCTATATAATGCATTGTCCTTTTGCGGAGTTATCCATTGTGGGTTTCTTTCATTCGCATATTATCATTTCCAAAAGTTACTGAAAACTTACAAACACACGGACGTATTTAAAAACTATGTAAGGCTTGGTATGTTGATGGTTGGATACATTGGTGTTCAAACAGACATACCTTCATGTATCTTTAAAGTTTTCTATGGGCTAGGTCGCTTGCACATCAAGTAGTTTTGCCCAAATCTGCGCTTCAATTTGTCAATATACCCTGGATTGGCATTAATAAGTCCACTCCACGAGACATGTGCCATATTCAGCCAAGTTTCAGTACTAGTAAACTGGTTGAACTTTGTCTACAGTTTGATAATTTCAGTACATTTTGTAAGTGTCCAATCTTGAATGGCATTGGTGCTTTTAAATTGGTCCAATTCTTACTGAAATTTAACAGTTGACGAAATTTTGGTCCGTTTAAAGTAATTTGTGGGCTGTGCGCTAAAGTCATTTATTTCACAATAGCCTGCCAAACATAAACCTTGAGATGATACAAACACCAATTGCTAAAATTGAACTAAAGTATAATTTGTGAGGTGTACTTCCACATGGATATAATCTGATATAAACAATTAATGTATTAAATTCGTTTATATCCTAATTCCAAATTTTTTAGATTGTTCTAGTCGTTTACGCTCTGTAATGACACGGCGTTATAAATATAATTCTAAATTCTAAATTAAGAGAATTTCCATTAACTCAATTGACCAACTCCATATATTGAAGATGATAAAATCAAAAAAAATTCACATTACAATAAATTGCTACCTTTTCAAAGTCCTGCAGATATCGGATATGACTGTCACACTGATTATCAAACTGAATTGCATAAGCAACGATATGTTCTATTTACTCCGTGTATGTATTGCAGAGAAAGGTAATAGTGACTCTAGCGGCATGACAGTTTATTTTACTTGGTATACTCAGAGTACAAGTTTAACCTGCGATTAATATACCTATAGAGGGATAGGAAGCACACACAAATTCTCCATTCGAGTGTTCCTCTGTCTCACTTTTACAAAAAGAAAATGAACAATTTTCAGGAAAACCGAATTTGATTTCTCAAACCTAATGCCAAAACTGCACCTGAAATAAGTCAAAGAAATCAAAGAAATTAAATAATCAAATTTTTGAGTTTTATCATAAAATTTTTAAAAAAAGAAAAAACCTAAAATTTCAATTTTAACAATTTTAATTTTAAGCAAAGTGAGCCGCAAAATGCAGTCTGATCCCCTTTTAATCAATGTATCATGTTGAAAAGTATTAGTCTAGTGCCGAAACCCAGATTTCTGGTTAGACCTGGAAGTACCGTCCACACAATGTTTTTTGATGGTTTCTATCTCTTCAAGACATACTGATTCAGGATTTGCATGATGCCACTGCAGCACCCTTGAACATTTTGAAATATCCAAGATGGCCGCCAAAATGGCGACCACGACTTGTAGAAGGCCATATCTCATCCCCCCGGGCTACTATAAGGTCGGTCTTGGAGTCTTTGGCTAGGTTTTAGGGACAACAAAATCATTTCTGTCATTATGTAATATCTGAAATTCTTTGTTTACCTTTAAATCCAAGATGGCTGCCAAGATTCTCACTACAACATACAATAAATTATATCTCAGCTTTTGGAGTAGCTATAAAACTTGTTATTGTGGTTTTGAGTAGGTTTTGGGACAGAATTAATTTACGTTTTTAGTTCACATGAAACTCTTCCGTTTTGTATAGAAATAAAAATGGTTGCTGAAATACCTATATAAAGCCAACATGACCATCGATCACACTACTAGAATAACATAACATGAAGATCAGGTAAACCATCAAAAAACATTGTGTGGACAATGCATCCGGGTTCTGTGGTCGGGCACCAGACATATTTGAAGTATGGCAGGTTCTTACTCACACGTTGTTCAGGTTCTTGAATCGATGTTAAACAATGATCGCCTGCGCGAGGTCAAAAAGTAAAGGCTGGTTCTAAGTAATATCCTCTCTGAAAACCGTAAATTCTGATAGTTCCCATTTTGTTTTCAATTGACTACCATCCTCTCTCTAACATGGTGTTGCTGATCTTGGCAGGAATTTATAACTTTCCATGTACGTTTGTTACCCCTTCCATCAGCATTGTATGTGATTTGCACCTTCCCTTCATTGTCCAATATTTGATATGCTAATGTAACCTCCCAGTATAAGCATGCCAGTTTGCGTTCTTGAGGCTTGGATTGCTAGATATTTAAAGGCTGGCGCAATTTTACTGTTTAATTTAAATATGTCATCGGATATTTTGTTGATATGCCTTACATTTAGTCAAAGCTCAATTGCGCGTATTTCAATTATATCATGAACGATTCTTCGAAGATGTTTTATGTAACAAGTCACTGCTCCGCTAAGGCTTCAATCCTCATCATGTTTTCTTTTTTGTACAATGCCGAGGAAACGTTGTTCAACGCTTAAAAGACGCCCGCCTGGAACTTAAAATCAATGTTTGATTATTCTACGGATCTTCGGGCTTTTGCAGCACACAATTCTAACATATTTGAGAACTCCATGCAGCCTTTTCATTCCTTAATTTGTCTTTCCAAACGATCCACTTCTTCAGCCACGAAGCAGAATTCTTTTATTCCAAAACAAGCATTTTATGCTCCAGGATCAAAAAACTCAGAGACTTAGGCTTCTTCTATATAGTAATGTGGGTAGTAAATAAATAAAAATTTATTATCTACTCAATGCTGCTCAAATGGTTTTTTTAAAGCAATCGTTTTATATTTCACTGCGTCTGCGTTACGATGAGTTCGTTGGTCTTAACTGCAGTCTCTATATACTAAACCGGAATTGTGGTACGGCAATAAAATTAAATTCATTTTATTAGATTGAGGGCGTTGCGGCCGAAAATGACCGATAATTGGGCAACGGCACGCACAATAAGCGGAGGAATGGCATGGACCTTAACACTGGTTAGCCAAAATCTCTGGCTACCATAGTGTCACAAAATTAGCCTATTTTCCAGTTCTCGATAACATCATGGAAACAATCCTATTGCTATCTTTCACGTTCTACTTATTCATATGCATGCTATTTCCAGCTTTTCTTTTTTCAATGAGCTGTGGCGATTTCCTGTTTCATTCAAGTAAACAAACGGAGGTTCGCCATTTATGTGTTTCTTCGAAAATTTCACGTTTTTATTAATGTGAAGTTTTACCTATACAAGCCCTGCCTTCAAAATTTGTAGGCACATTACTTTTTAGCCATTGCGTGGGAAAGGTTGATTCTCCATTTTAAAGAAAGACGACTTTGTTCTGCCATACAGACTATCCGCCTTAGACTACATTGCGTCGTTTAAAATCAAGAGTGTACAGCGAGGTTACAGCCTCTATGGACAATATATGAACTAGACAGTGAACTCAATGTAATTCACTGGCCATCAGAAAATACCACTAACGCAACATATTGTGCAACACATGCTTAAGAGGGCATTCAGACGGTTTTCAAACCCAGTGTAAAGAATGAGTGTCCTACCTATCAAATTGTCCGTTATGACCATCAGTTTAGAATACTGGGCCGTCCTGCTGTCTTTCTACGGACACCAGTCTCTGAGACCACTGTCCGTCGGACACGTACTCGCTCTCTATAACCAGTTGTCCGTGGGACATCTGTCTTTGTCACCTACTGTCTGTAGGACAAACTCACTCCTGAATATGGCCACGCTCCACGTATCAAATCATTGCGATTTTCATGCGCTTATATCGAGTTTACCCCGCTTATAATGTCGAGTTTCAGCGCTGCCTATCCAGTTTGAACTCTATGTGCCGGGTTTTTCATAAATCATGTCCGGAATAAATCATGCCGAGTTTTCAAATGGTTTTTTTTCAACATGTGGCAAACTGACATGAATTTTTTCGCAACTATCAACTGTAACATGATTTTTTTCTCAACATGACAAACTCGACATGATTTTTTCTCACAATGACAAAACTCGACATGATGTTTTTTTCTCAACATGAGGGGCAAATTCGACATGATTTTTTTATACTCCTCACCAAAAAATCATGTCGAGTTTTCCGGTCAGGTTGATAAAAAATCATGTCGAGATTTTGAACTGGACATTATTTTATGTCCAACTCACCATATAGAGAGCACAAATCGATGTAATAGAGGGCAAACTGGACAGATAGCGCTGTCAACTCGCATATAACGCTGCACACTCGACATATGGGGGGGAAAACTCGATACACAGTGTGAAATCGACATGCGCGGGAAAAACTCGCCATGATTTTGATACGTGGAGCGTGCCATACTGGAACATGGTGTCCTATGGACACTCTTATCTATATTAGCTGTCCCGATACAGACTATTGCTGAAGATATTGATGAAGTTGTACTGTATCTGAAACAAATTAAGTATATTGACTATAGGCACTCTATTTGGGGGGGGGGACCTCAGATTCATTACAGCTATCACGAAAATGGAGCGTCCCCAGTCCTAGGAATCTGTATTACTGTGACATGAAGTCCTATTCCCTTAAAATATTTATCAATATAAAATATAGAAACACTAACCAGACGAAGGCATTTAATTGGTTTTGAAGTCAAATGCAGGCGATTTCGAGTATCCTGTGTGGTACAGGGGTAAGACTTCAGACTACAGTATGTATTTTGTATAATAGCTTGTGTATTGTGTTATTTAGGAGTATGATAAACACTGGTTCGATCCCCATCATTGTGCCTACTTTTCACTTCAATGTGGGTTGACACATTTAGTGTAATAATTGATGTGTTTTTTTGCCCTGCCGTATGTTTATATATGTTGATTTTCTTTATTTATCACAGGGTGTCTCAGAAAGAACGTTAACCCTCCAGAAACTGCATTTTTTTCTTACTTATTTGCAACTCCTATCCGTGTTTAGCAGTTATATCATGAAACTATGTACTCTTTGGAACATATGGTGAAAACAGAAAAAAAACGGTGAACAATAACAAACATGCTATTTCCCTAAAATGGATGTCAAAGCTACTTTGTCCACAGCAGAGACAACATGGGGGGTTCATTGTTAATTCTTGTGGATTGAGCACTCATAATTCCGATTTAAATTATTTGTTCACATGTAATGCTAAAAAGCATCGTGAAACCATGCACTTAATTTTTCTTCAGAATGAAGTGACCTAAATCCCTTCACCCGTCTCCCATCATCAGCAATAATGAATTAGTTAAATTAATGGCATTGGGCGGTGACTCCTACATGGCATATTCTACTGACTGCCCTTGGGTTTAAAGGACCATCGGTCTCGTGAATGGGTAACGTTTTCCCTTGAAGTATGGTTCCCAGTACGATGGCTATCAAGGGGAACCGAGAACAAAAATCTGGAAGAATGGCAAGACTCTATACAAATGTGGAAGGAGAGAGATATGGTTTCAAAGAACAGGACAATCAGCCGTGAATATTGCTGCAGTGCGTAGATAACTCAACATACATGATAAACTCTAGAACCATCAATGAACCCTTGATGTGATAGTATTTTGCAGGAGGGTTTAACATTTTTATGTTGGTGGATATTTTTGCATGCATGGTTTCTCTGCTATGCAAGCGTGGCAAGTAGGTTGTCATCATTTTTAGGGAATAGTCAATTGTTTGGTTATTTTTTTCACCGTTTTCTTTCTGTTCTTCCCATATGTTCCAAAGAGTTACATACTTTCCAATTATAAAGCTCAACCAGGATAGGAATTGATTCAGTAAGGCAATGGCCTTCCTCTGGAGGGTACGTTCTGTTCTTGAGACACCCTGTATGATTTGCGAATTATCTAATTATTACCGTGTATTCATTAAAGGTCTATGGCCCATCGCCAATAGCCTCGTCCCCCATGGACCCCAAATTTAAACCGGAAGTGGTCACATTTGGTACTGGTATCAGAAAAAGCTGCTATTTTTCTCATTTGTCCTGTAAAATCTTAGAGCCCAAGGAAGTTTGGTTTGGAAGTAGTAACCGAAAATGTGCCTATTTTGGTCGACCAATATTAAGTCTCCACAGTACTCTATGGGGTCTTAGAAATCACGTTTTTAGCTCTCTATCAAACGGATTGAAATATCGGGCGCTAAACTTTAACAGGTGGGGTTTTTGGAGTAAGCCAATTCTATCAATATGAAACACTTCATATCCTTAATCGGGCCCATCCCCCTTAAGTGTCATTCTGAAATTACATTGCATTTTAACTGGCTACTCAAATAAGTTTCTGACAAGTACAAAGAGTCCTTTAGATAATTTTGAGAATAACGATTCAAAACATTGTTTTCGGAGCTCATTTTGAGGTTTCTCAATTCGAAATAAATCTCCATCATCCAACAATATAAACCGATCTGATGACATAGTTTCAATCATGCAAATATTCATTCTTTTTTAATGTTACCATTTTACCCTGGTCTGAAAGCAATAGGGGTTTTGCGATTGCGCGCAGGTCCCCATGTTTTTAATCTCCTTTCGAAAGTTTAAGTCCAATTTAAACATATTATGTTTTTGAGAAACCCTTTTCGTCCTATATTACTATCCACATGGCAGGAAACCCACTAAAACAACACTTCTCGTTATCCTACGAGCTCTCGAAACTTTGGTGTCCAAATACTTCCACCACTTGGATCATCCCCCGTAACTTTCTTTGAATTTTAAACAGAACGCAGTCGTATGAAAGTTTATGCCTGTGCACCCTGGTAACGAGACGTATTAAGCCACATGCGCACACTAACCAACTAGGCTAAACCCTTCTTGATAGTCATCGCTGGCCTGTCATGTTCGTCGAATAATCGGCATAATGCCCTCGTGATGGCCAAGATTCAGGCTAATTATGTAGCCCGGAAGTACCTAGCGTGTGCACAACTTCCGGTCATGTCAATTTTGCATCAATCGTGTCACCGACGCTTTGTTTTTATTTACCTAGGGAGATTACTAATCGTCTGTGTTGGGAGTAGATTTCCAACGATAAATTGATTTCTTAAAGGTGTTGGATGGTGGCCCACACCGGGAGATTACCGCTGTTGGAGTAATATAAGATTTTCAGGTCAGTTAAATCAGGAAGTTATGAGGTAATCACTGTCAGTACAGTAGCATGGCCATGGCATGTTACATAACTCCATGAACTTGTACTTCGAGTCTTTGTAGCAAAGTCTTGAGCACTCGCGGAAATCTTGAGTTGAAATTTTTTTTTGTATGACGCCCGCCACGAAGACGGAGATAATAACAAACTGAATCTCGATAAAACATCAGATCGGCGATAAATCGTCACGCTGAAGAGTGTGACGGGGATTGTTAGTTTGACATACAGATTGGCCCAAGTCATGAACTGGCCCATTCCGATAATCGTAACTGAGGCCTTTACATACACATTTTATGGCTGTACTTAAACCATTGGACTGGACCTCTAGTACGAAAATTTCCTATTCGCGCCGCGTACCAAATACTAAAATACCTATGGCCATGGTACGAGCACTCAAATACCCAGTGCTTGTGACTTTCACATAAAAAAAAACAAAAAAAAAAAACAAAAAAAAAAAAAAAAAAAAAAAAAAAAAAAAAAAAAAAAAAAAAAAAAAACAACAAAGTTTTTTTTAAAAAAAAAAAAAAAAAAACCAAAAAACAAAAAAAAAAAAAAAACACAAAACAAAAACCAAAAAACTACCCCCCCCCTCCCCCCCCCCCCACCACCCCCCCCCCCCCGACCCCCTTCCCCCCCCCCTACCAAAAAGAAACAAAAAAAACTTTTTCTTCTACTGTCAATTATACTTCCACATCTTTCGACTACCGTCATTTATTTCACATCTTTTTTTTACCTATTCCCCTCTTCTTATTCCAAAAAATTCCTATTCATTTTCAAGTTCCATTTTCTCCGTCCAAACTCCTGATTTTATTATGATTGCACAGTCCAGCATCCGGTAGATCAGCACAAAGGTCAGCTGAAATTACAGACACCACTAAATCCGTGAAAGTACCGTCTACAAGATAGTCTAGGCATACTGTAATTAAATGAATAGCTCATCGTATGTGGCGCATTGTTTATTCACGCTATATCATATGTCATGATACTGCATGAATTAGACCGCGTCCGGTGCGGCGCTATCACTACAACACTTGTATGAGTATTTTTACACAATTTCCTCACCTTAAGCCTATGACATACTTCCAGCTCGAAGCGAGCGCTTGGCATGCGCAAACCGGACTTTGACCCAAGATCAACTGTTACTCATGCTCATGAGCAGCATCGCTCGCTTGCGCTGGAAGTGATATCATTGCCTTTTTAATGTTTACCAAATTGGTTCGCACATGTATGACCTTCACCTGTCTCATGTCACCTCGATTTCCGGTTTGACTTATTCTGTGAAGTGAAATTATCGTCCTCTGACAAGTGCACAAAGCGCTTTTAAGTTTATTTTCTTCTGAAACTACTAAAACATTCCTGGGTTGTCTCACCGATGTCTTACGCCAAAAGTAATAAATTTTCTAAACATGAGTTCAATTTTAGAATATTAACTCCGCAAAATGTTTCTCTCGTTCCCTATTCCATAATGCATGACTTGAGGGCCAGTAAAATATGCCAGGTTGATAAAGATCAGGTCAATTCAAGTCTGCTTAAGGACTGGAACTGGCCCAGCTAAAGTTTTAATTGAAATGTGTGTAATAATCTAGGACACAAGATCTCAAAACATAATAAGATAAAATTGGATTCTTGTTTTCGCCCACTACCCAAATTTATTGGTCTCGTCGCTATGGTTGAAAAAATATTGGGCTCGACCTGCGTCTCGCCAATATTTTTTTCAACTCATAGCTTGCCCAATAAATTTGGGTATTGGATAAAGAATCCAATTTTACCGGGACTTGGGTCCAAAGTGCAGTAGGAATTCTTCATATGTGGATGGATATGTCAAACGGTCATAGATAAGGTCGAAGGTCTTCTGGGTCATCATGTCGTATGTGTATTCTGTATGGGTGTGTGTGTTGTTGTGGTTCAGTTTCGTTAGGTTTTCGTTTTCACCTCTCCTTCGAAAAGTTTAAGTCCGATTTTACACCAGAATTGGGGTTACGGGGGTTAATGTGCATAGGGGTTTTTCATATGTGGATGATGCTAAACGTCATGGATCAAGGTCCAAGGTCAACTGAGGTCAATTCCAGAAAATGGGGCCATTGCCAAGGGGATGACGAAAGTTTACTGGCAGTATTTTTCAAAAATGTGGAGTGCAAACACTCACCATTTTAGTACAAATTCGATTGAGCTTGGTAAATTTTTTTTTATTTATTTCAACACCTGCAAATTATTATAAAAACCTGTGTGGCATAAAATAAGTATTGCACATTTGAATTATTGGTACAGCTAGACAGTGTTATTTTTTTTCAATTTTGCTGTTAAAAAAAACTTTGCCAGGTTTTTTTTTCAACAGTTTGCCGACTTTTTGGCACGAATATAAAATACAACTATGCCCTTTAAATATTTTTTATTGGTCGCATTATGTTTTTAATTTTGAATGACGGTCAGGTCAGGCTGCCTCTGAAGTTTAATTAAGTTTCATTTTCAATGCATTATTGACATAAGGAATAGATTCACTTGGTTTGAAATTCCCAATATCTTTTTATGCTTGGGTCCTTTGGTTTTCAAAATGACGTCAAATCCTCAAAAAATATAAAATGGAATATTTTCATAATAGCTTGACATTTGAAGTATATATCTAAAATATTGCCAGAGAAACAGTCTCAAAGGCGTCTCCCCACATTTGAAACAAACAAAAAATAGGTGAAAGCGGATCTCAACACATGAGCTGTGGGGATATACTTTCACTTATGCGTCGGTAAAATGGATCGTAGTTCCTGATGTTATATACGTTGAACCAAGGTGATTGGACCAGCATTTTTTTCATTTTCATTTTCATACAACTGATTATATCACATGGAAAAAAAACCTATGTGTTATTTCTTAAAGTACTTTTCTTGGAATGGGGTTACTTTTTTCAAAATACCTGTCCAAACTGTTCAAAACACTATTATAATGAATATAATACAAATGAGATCTGTATGTTGAGGAGCCGTCTGTACGGCTGTACGTTTCGTTATGCTCTGACATACGGGGCTGATATGTTAAATGAGGTAGGAGGAATATCGGACTTGCAACCACATTTAGTCAAAAGGACAGTGACCTGCCGACAGAACAACCTGAGGTCAAAGGTCACATTACAGGGTCAAGGTAACAAAGGGGAGACAAATGCGACCGGTTTATATATGATATATTAAAGCAATTACCCCTTTTTGAAGCGCGCCCCCCAATTTTCAAAATGATATTTCTGCCCGGCAGTTACGTTGGTAATGTCTAGGAAAACTTACCTGCGAACGAGAATGCTAAAAAATGCGTTTATCACAAAATAAGAGATTTTGTAATTAGAATTGGGATCCAAGATTGGGACTTAACGGCAGAGCTAGAAATGCTACGTTCATGGCCGTCCATGATGAAATAGTGCCACCTCGAGGAAAATAATAACCTATAACCTGGATTGCCGAACTATAAACAAAAATAATGGAGGGAGCGTAGACACGTACGTGGCGCTATTCCCGGCTATTTCACCATTGGAGGCCGTTTCCAGCAGCCGGGTATTATTATCGGGATCCCGATATAATTATTATAGTACAAAAACTCCTTCGTTTGTGACACATAGACACTTTCGAAGGCTTAACTATCACAGGTATCAGTTATAGCCAGTTAACATGTTTTTAAAAAAATCAGCTACGATGATGGAAAATACCAAAAGAGAAAAAAAAGTACACGGGTCTAGGACCGCCTAGTATCGTACTGCGGTCGCGGTTGTAAAGGATAGGCCTATATGACCTTTCGCTCTGCCGCGTGACCTTTGACCTCAAAAATGATGGTCTACCGTGTAATATTCCATAAAACCAAGTTTGGTTCCAATTGACTTAAAAAACTTTTAAATAGGGTCAATTTTACAATTTCAACTATTTACAACTTGGACCGCACGGGACCTTTAACCTTAGTGTGTGAACTTACCTATCTACAAATGAGGGATCACAGGGGAACCTATGATGCAGATTTGCACCTTTTTGACAACAGATAACATGATAACAGACAAGATCATCAACAGTGCAAACATCAAGCGACGGACAACAACAGGGACAAAGTGATTCTATTGTCTTTTTGCCTTACGGCAGACGACACCATAAATTACCCTTCCCCCATTATGGAATTCAAATCTGGGAGAGTATAGGTATACAAAGTTAGGATGACAAGCTCGAAAATAGAAAAATAAGGACACTTTCATAAAGTCGCATGTGTGAGAAAAAAATCATGACTTGTAGACATATAGACCAATTCTTTACGGGTGGATGTACTTGTAAAATTTACAGTTATTATACACAAACTGTAAAACTATACAATAAATTTGAATGCACTCCTGTAAAAGTGTATTTACCGGGCTGTGATTGCAGAATTGATGTCAGGATTGTCCTGTAAAATTGCAGTATTTTTTTCCTGTAAAATTAAGTACTTCATCATATAATTGAAATCATAATAGTGTATGATAATGTTGATACTCATTAGAATCCGATTTAAGGTCCACCTTTAAATTTAGTCAGCATAAGCTGGAATATTGAACAAAATACTGCAGATTTAGCTGTATTCCAAAATACAGTCAGATGCTATACCTTTTGTACAGTATTCATTGTAAAAGCACCGTTATTTTTTACAGGTGTAGGACCTATGTGTTAATTATATAATCTAAGTATTGTTTAGAATGTTTAATTACATCAAAGGTTCAGGAGGATGGTGGTCAGGAATCTCCAAGATTTGTTGGTAATACAAATATGCATCGAAGAGCTTGAATCTCAAGTATGGAAATTGAGGTAAAGGTTTAGGCAGATTGGGACTTTAGCAGTGTGTTTGTTGCCCCTGTAATCATGCTGGTTATATGACCTGGTACTGATCTTGTTAGGATCGCAATGCCTGAGGATACCCGGAATTCACAGAATTGAGGAGGCCGTGCTGATAACTTGCAGATTCACAGAAGAATGGGACGTAAGAATGTACTTGCTTATATGATTTTACACCAATTATACCACTTAAACCTTAGTGTCCCGGACTAAAACGATTACAAGAACAAGTTCAATGGGACGCTCCATTTTAAAAAAAGTGTCCTAGGACAATGAAAACGTGCAATTAGGTCAGTCGGGACTCTCAGACGTAAAAAAAACCTTAGTGTCCGATGGGACAAAAAAAACAACTATTACACACAGTCTATGGGGCGCTTCATTTAAAACCAGGAGTCCTAGGACAAGGAACATTGAACTTAGTGTCAGTCGGATCTCTGACTTAAACCTTAGTGTCCGACGGACAAAAAAAACTTATACACAGTCAAATGGGGACCCTCCATTGTAAAACCAGGAGCCCCAGGACAATGAAATATATTATCGGCATGTCGGACTCACAGATTTAACTTAACTGTCCGAAGGATAATAAAACACAAAATGATGCACACAGTTCCTATGGGACGGTGTAATTTAAAACCGGAGTCCTAGGACAATGATACATAAAACTTGTATCCGTCGACTCTCCAGATTAAAACTTGGTGTCCGACGGACTCTGACACTGAAACCGTAGTGTCCGGTGGACAAAAAACGACTTATACCCAACAGTCCTATGGTACGCTCTATTTTAAAACCAGTGGTCCTAGGACAATGAAACACATAACTTAGTATCCGTCCATTACTCTCAGATTTAAACCTTAGCGGCCCGACGGACACTAAACACCGGACTCTCTAAAATATGACACCGGATCCCGGGACAGCATGTGGAAGAACAGAAACTAAAAGTATGAAGCTAACCTGACCATGTCATTTTGTAGATGTCAGCTGTAGAGGCCATATCCATTAGCTAGAGGTAGCAATCATCATCAAATCTGCCTCCTGTCAGTTCGCAAGCGACTGATGATAAAGCGCCCACATTGATTCACCGTTTAGGTTGAACAGCGACGTCTTGCTGAAGAGGTCAATCCTAGAGTGGCCAGTCTCTCCCACATGTGCTACATATATAGGATGTCACAGCTTGGGACTATCCAAGGATCAGTGCAGCTTTCTTTTAGCTCGCGCTTATCAAACTGGCTGGATGATCTGTGGTTCTCATGCCTCCAGGTGTTGCTTCACTGTTCTCCGCCAAAGGTGACGATTGGCAGCAGTGTGCCCTCCCACACGCCAATGTCGATGTTCCAGTACCATATCACCCTTACAAATATCCTTGTAACGGAGCATGGGTCGACAACTTTCTCTTGCCAGATGTAAGCTCAGCATACATGATACCTTTCCTGTCGAAACGGCCACCTCCATATCGAACGGACACGGCCCAGCCATCGGAGTCTGCGTTTGTCTAGAAATGTAATAGATGGTGGGAATCCAATTCGAGTCAGGAGCCTGAATTTGTCACCATGTCCTTCCAGTGACACCCAGACTGCGTCTAATACAGCGCAGATGAAGCTGTGAGTTTTCTTCTCATGCTATGAGTTGAGTTCCCTAGTCCATGTCTCACTACATTAATGTGCTGATGATGCAAGCGTTGTAAACTGCTGCCCTTGTCTTAATGGACAGCTTCGGATTTTTCCACACAAGAAACGCGTTTGTAAGCCGGGCAAGTAGTAGCTGCAGCGTTTACCCAATGCGTTTGCCGATTTCTTCATCGAGAGACAGACTGTCACTGATGTCCTGTGATTCCTTAAACCACCTCAATGTGTATTGTCGATTGTGAAATGACAAGGTGGTTCTGAGCATCTTGGGCAAGTACATTAGTCTTCTTCAACTGATGACACGTCCGAAGTCCTTACAAGCTTGTGAGAAGTGATCTATGAGCAGCTGAAGTTCGTGCTTGGAATGTGAAGTAACGGCAGCATCATCAGCAAACAACATTTCACGAATCACTATCTGACGAACCTTTGTCTTAGCCTACCATCAAACCTGGTGTGCATGTAGATGCCTTCTGTGGCTGTACCGAATGCTAACTTCAGAAGTACTGAAAAAATACCCAAAGAGCTGTTGGGGCCAAAACAAAAAATCCTTTCTTACACCACTGCGAATGTCAATCGGCTCTGATAGGCTGCCGTCAAACTGTACCGTTGCTTGCATGTCAGTGTGGAACGATCTGATGATGGTCAGAAAGCTTGGTGGACAGCCCAATCTTCCTGGAGGATTTTGGAACAGTCCATTCCTGCTAACCAGATCAAAGGCTTTGGTCAGGGCTATGAAAGCAATGTAAGTGGCTTCTTTTTTTTCTCTGCACTTCTCCGTATTTGGGTATGGAGAAGATCATATCGATCGTAGATCTCCAGCACCAAATCCGCACAGGACTCAGGATACAACACCCTTTCAGCCATGACTTGACTACGCATCAACGCACACTGAACGCAAAATCTTTGCCGACCATACTAAGGAGGGAAATACCCTGTAATTTTTTCCATTACTTCTTTCACCTTTGTTTTTTTTAGAGGGTTGATGATCTTATGAGTCGCGCATGTCCTGTGGTCATCTTGCAGTTTCTGTCCATTTTTCCCTATTTTTCAACTGTGCCACAGTGCATTCAATAGGCATATAACCTCCCTGCGTACTCTGTGCTTAACGCATCGGACATGAGAAACTCACGTGCGTTCGAGAAAAGTACTCAATGGATTTTCTTGGTAGAAGCTATAATTGTAGAATAATTATCATCAATATGGTGGGAATTTTATTATGATAGAACATTCAGAAAAATCCGAAAAGGTTAATTTAATCAAAGAGTGGTCTTTTGGTAGGGTATAAATGCTACTCTATGCAAAACTCACCAGTGCTGAGCCGCCCTTCTGAGCCATTCAAAAGGGCGCCATGGACAAACGGTTAGCCTATACTCTGTAGAAGCTGACACTAAGAAATCTTATCTCTACATTTTAGGTAATTTGGTTAACATAAGTTGCTTAAAAAGATCCGAAACTACCATTTCTAACAAGGCTTCCAACCTGTGTAAAAACAGGCCTACGCGCGCAATGTTCATGCACAAAGGGGGTGGGGGTAATCGCTTTCATCCTTGAGCAGTGCTTGGATGGTGCCCTGTGAAATGGGAATCATTACATATAGTTTTCAAATATATGAATGGATTCATGTCGCAACGATTTGGTTGGGTGGGCAAAGTTCGAGGCCCGTTTACAGTGGAACACTAACTGCACTAGTGCGCTCTTCCTCCCAGCATTGACAGAGACCTACATTCGTGGTGAAGCAGAGAGCTTTTTCAGCATTTGATCCAGTCTGGTGGTATTCCATCATTCCCTGGGGCTTTTCCGGATGATAGACTGTCGATGGCCAGCAAGTTCATCCACGTAGGACAGCATCTAGGGCGCCATGTAGGAGGAACGACTCTTGATCTTGTAAAGGGCTGAGGGAGAGTAGAGTAGAGCTCAGAAAAAGGGTTCACCCAGCGCTCAATATCTGCTTACTTTTGTCTGTGATGACTTCACCAATGGATGACTTGAGGGGGCGCTGTTTGACTGAGATGCCCGACAGCCTTCTTTATTCCATCATTACATAGCACTGATGTTGCCCGTTGCAGAAGCGGTTTGTATTTCTTCGCTCAACTCCAGCCAGTATTCATTGGCCCACTGCCTTGCCTTCCGCCTGAACTTCACTTCTAGCTGCGTGAAGCCACTCTAGGTTGTTGGTGGAAGGTGACTCTTATTACTACCGAACCTGACTCTTTTGGCTTCAATGACTGGAGTTAGTAAGCCTGATTGGCCTCAAACCAATCGATGGTCTGCTTGGATTTCTTCCCAAATATACAGAATGCTGAGCTTTGAATTGTCTCACGAAGATGAGTCCAGTTTTCTGTTGCAGTATACCTGATGGACCAGCCAAGCCCATGGATTCATTGATGGAAACAGCAAATTGCTGATCGTGATGGTATTGATGCGTGGTTTACCAGCTTGTTTAGAGCGGTTCATCCTCTTGGTTGCAGTCGAAGACCAAGGCATGATCGTATCACAGTCTGCACTAGGGTAAGAACTAGCGAGGTTGATGGCATTGATGAAAGATCGGCTTGTGATGAGCAGGTCAAGTTGATGCCAGTGCTTGGAGCTTAGGTGACGCCAGGATACTTTGTTGTGAGTTTGGTCTTGAAAATGTTGTTGGTCATCACACACAGGTTATTAGTAGGAGCACAGTTCACAGAAAGGACGGTGTCCATTGTCATTGGTCTTACCGACACCAAGTGTCCAAGGCAAGATGCCCAGGAACGTGGTCCAGAACCACTCTCGCGCATTGAAATCACACAGGAGAAGGAGGTGTTCATCAATTGGGATACCCTTGATTACGGCCTTCAAGGTTGTAATAGAATTCATCCTGGATCAGAAGGGAACGTCAGGTTGGAGCATAAACACTGTGAGACTGGGGCCATCGCTGGTGTGAAGGTCAGAAGGCGTTCTGATCCCACCGTTACCAGGCTCACTGAACTCAGTAAGGAGTTACTAACTGAAAAACCAACGCCAAATTTACGAGGTTCTCTCTGCTGATTTCCCTTGCCCAAAAGAATGTGCTAGTCCTTTCCTTGAAGTGTACCCGAATCTGCTTGACGTGTTTCTTGTAAGGGGGCTATGTCGACTTGAAGTGTTAGGAGCTCATTATTAATGATGGCTGTCTTTCGAATTTCATGAATTTTGACATTGTCACTTAAACCAGGGGCATTGGTACGCACAATCCAACATCCAGCTTTTGAGGGGAGTTGTTCTTCTTGGTCTTATCCTTGATTTGCCAGGTTTGCAGTTAGTAGTGGAAGTCAGCTTTTCTTGCATGTCTCCCATTCTCCCAATGCACCCTATGAGGAAGACTAATGTGGCGGGACAGCACCCAATTGGCTGAGGGCTGCCCAGCTTAAGACGGGCGGTAGCTGTCCAGTAAGATGCGATGATCTCTCCGACCGTCGGAAGTAGCCCCAGGCGCTATGCTCTACGCCAGTCAAGCAAATGTAAAAACCGGTAACTGCTTACATTCCCGTATTGGTTTTTTTTTTTACGATATGAAGAAGCGAAGATGAGTGGAGGGTCCTCTCCAAGGCGCAAAGCCAGGGCAATGCTATGGAGATCCGTCTGTTTCACATGCACATGAATCCCCCTCTCCCACGCGGAAGACAAATCCAAAGGAACGTCGAGAAACGGTACAGTTTGGTGCAAGCAGCGTCGCAGGAGTTGCGGAACACTCTCACGAACAATCGCGTAAAAGCAGTCAGTCAGGCAAGAGGTAGCATATTTTCCGATTATTGATCAACACACTATCAGCAACAGTTGAACTCAAATTCTTTGAGGATTTACGGTATAAGTAAAACAATAGTATTAATTTTTGGTTAGCATTTCTCGAACTACCCTTTCTTGAATCCTCTGCAGGTGATTGTGGTTAGAAAAAAAAAATGCAACTTGTGAAGATCGTCAATGAACTATGAAACTATTGATATTTGGGTTTGTATAAGCAATAAGGAAGCAGTAGTATTTCCTCATAAGCTCGGGGAGCTACAGACATTTTACACATCTTGAGTACAAAGGAGTATTCACGTATATCTCATAGGATCTGTCTCAAATTTCATAACTCAAATAACTTTGTACTCAAGATGTGGCACACATGCCTACTACGTGTAGCTCCCGTGTTATTACGGTTAATGGGAACGTATATTTTGGCAAGTTTACCAAACTTGACATTTCCAATTTAATACCCTTCTATGTTCTTACTAAACACCTCGTTTGAAGCAAAGAATCACATTTGGGGCAACCATTTAAATGTGTCCATTAGTTTGATTGGGACGCTATCATACACGAGCGCGTATCGCATGTTAGGAAATGTGATTGCTTTCAAATCTTCACTCAAGGTGTAGTTTCAAGTGTTGTGAATAGTTATAAAATGCCATTCTAGAACCATTTTTTTATCTAGGGAACTACAAGGGTGACTGAATAGTAAATAATAGTTTAAAATGGCGACAGCAAAAATCTAGTTTTCGACGGGAATTAAAAAAAAATACATTGTGTAAATTTGGAATTAGAATTTACGCCCACCCCTGAAAAAATGGAACTGTGGCTTTCTTTGAAAGGCAGATAAAAATGTTTCACAATTTTCTTTCATCATATCGTGTTATTGTAAAGAAAAAAAATGAAAAAAAGATTTTCGTTCTTACAATGTTCTCGGTGGCAAACGTCTCCAAAGATTGGCAAATGGTGGTGATGAATGAAATCCCTTGATTCATTTTTATACTATGCTGCCACTCTTAACAGAATCTCGAGTAAAATATTTCATGTGCCACAAACAGAGAGGATTCATTAGGTTGCAGATCTAACCACATCCTTTTCGATGCATGATATAGTCCTTATTCGGTAAAATGAATCCCCAAGTAAGCTTGCTGAACCTAACTTATTCTGACATTTCTCACGTTTTTATTTATGTGTAATAAATCGGTCTTAAATGGGATAAAGATATAAAGATTGCTATTTAAAGAAGATATAATTCTTACTGTTTCACGTACCTAAATGTCGTCTTTTCTAGCATAGGTGTAATATACAGTTTTCCGTTAAATTTATCTTATTAGCACGGAGCCCGTAATTATATTCGTTGCAATGTATAAGGGCGACTCTGGCAGTGTAATGCTTCCTGCTGGAGATAATTCGTCTGTGCATCACATTTAATAGTGTGTTTGTTACAGAGACTATTTCTAAAGCGCTTATGTCCTTATGATCTACGACAGTCGTAATCAAAAACCGCCACTTGATTTCTATGGCACCTATTTGATTAATTAATCATAGAACTCAATAACGATCACCTCATGGAAATGACGCGTGTGCTCTTTACTCTTTATGTACATTCTAAAATAAGGAGTGAAAAGGGCGATGTTAACCCTCATGTGGAGTAAGCTTTTAGTCAAATGTGATTAATTCTTATCCAACAATGCGGGATAATCCCTGTATTTCTTTTTGTTTAAGAATGACGGATAATCAATTGACAAATAGGTGATCTTGGTCGAACAATTAACATTAAAGGGGGATGGTCCGATTTAAGGATATGAAGTTTTCATCTCGATAGATTGGCCTTCACTCCAAAACCCCATCTGTAAAGTTTCGCGCCGATATTTCAATCCGTTTTGACGCGAGAGCTAAAAACGTGATTTTGTAAGCCCCATAGAGTACAGTGTACAATTAATTTTGGTCGACCAAAATGGGGCACATTTTCGCTCATAACTTCCAAACCAAACATCCTTTGGCTCTAAGATTTCACAGGGGAAATGAAAAAAAGTAGTAGCTTTCTTCTGATACCAAACTGTTGACCACTTCCAGTAAAATCTGGGGCTTCTGTGGACGAGGCTATTAGCGATCGGGCCATGAACCTTTAATTAAAACGTTACGACCTGAACATTGCACGGGCCTACACAGTAAAAAAGGGAAAGTGTAAACAACTGACGGGCAAAAGGTCCTATACTTTGCTACTTGGCCATGGGATCAAAGGAAATTGTTCATTTTGATTACATAACTCTACTTCGCAGAAGTAAACCATTTTCCACTATAAACAATAATAAATTTTATAATTACCAATTATGGGTTATGGCAATTGAAAGGTGCACATTTTCATGAAAATGAATAAAATGCAATCTCAATTTCTTTCTGAATATCAGTGATCAAGGGACATATACTATGCTACATTGACTCAAGCAAATAATGGCATTATTAACAAGTACCACACCTGCTATTCAGCGGACAAAGCACATCAGATTCCCCTTTGTATATTTGGAACTGCAGAGCCTTTGTAGCTCTTTGTTACTGTCCAGGCAGTTGAATAGATGTCAGGTGTGCTGGTTATCCCCGCCCAGTTTGGCTAGACGTTTCACATAGAAGTCTCAAGTTGCGGTATTGCCTTTGATTCCGTCATGCACGTTTGTAGATGTTGTGCATCAGTAGCGTAGGACGGAATTAATGGTAACTCCTCTGTATACTTGGGACTTCAATATGAAACGTCTACCCAGTTTGGATTGAGCTGGCCTCATTCGCGATAAAAATTTGAGGTTCTACTGTGAGTTCAATAAATTTGACTGTATATTTCATCATTTATTGAAAAAAGAAACTAATGTGAACAAAACTCACGGAGGACATGTTGCTTGGTAAGCTGTGACCTAACATTTTTGTGCAGAACCAAGATCCATAACTTATTGCGGGACCTCCTTTCTATTCATTTACCACCAGATATTTAGAAAAAAAAAAATACAAAAGAAGCGGGTCAAGCGACCTATGCTAACAACACGGTAAATTGAAAAGAAATGGGGTTACGCGACAAGTTACTGTAAGTTAAGTTTTGTTTCTGCACAAAGATGTTAGGTCACAGTCGCCAAACAACTTTCTTTCATGATTTTTAGTTCATCTTTGCTTCCTTTTCGGAAAAAGGAAATATATGGTCAAAGTTAATTGAACGCACAGTAGAAGCCTAAGATTTATTTATTCGTGAAAGAGGACGAGTATCTTGCGCTTTGCGTCATGACAAAAATAGCTCGATCTTAATCTGGTGATGAGCACCTGAAATCCTTTGTATCTGGAAGCACAGAGCCATTGTTATTACCTATACAGTTGAACAGTAATGTGTAGTGCTTTATCCTCTGCATACCGAGCGGATTTACTGGATACCAACAGTGCTATTATTTCCTCGAGTCAATGCTGCATGATGTACATAGTGGTCGCTGATATTTAGGAAAAGAAATTATGATGACATTTTATTCATTTTCAATCAAATGTGCAAGTTTTGCACTTGACATATCCCAGAGTATTGAAAGGTATAATTAGACAATATTAACTGAGAAGAAATCGGTTACTTCGCCGATATGCGTAACCAATGTCCTTATGCAAGCATCTTTCTCTCTTTGATCCCACAGAGTATACTTTGCATGGCGAAATTTTGCTCTAATTTTTGTTTAAAATTAAACAATACGAACATTCTTATTAAGCATGCGTGCAGATGGTACCAGCTGTATATTTTGACCGATTTAGATCAACAAAGATCTCCCCACGCTCTCAATATGGAATCTATAAAGGAGTGGTGATGAGTGGATTGGGTTGTTAGCTAGAGCAGTTGTCTGATGAAGCTGCAAGAAACCTTGTTTGAGTCACGGAAAATAGTTGGACGTGTTACGCTGTTTAGAACGTTCATTTGCACACTGAAACGTATACTGCTAAAGGCTACTGCATGTTCCTTGTAAGAAGGCTTTGAAAATATCTTTTTCGAAATTCAAGAGTGCACAAATCGACTCTCTGCTAGTTCCTTGGCAAACATTTTGTACTTTGAGATTGTGTATTCCATAACTCTTAAAATCACATTCCAATATTTTTATATATGTAGTGCACTTGCGTTCATTCCAACCACTCATTTAACATTACGTTGGATTGTACCCAGAAACTGTTGAAGGCGAATAAAGAAAATGTTCCTTGACCTCTGACAATATTTGAGTTGCACAGAGCTTGTAACTGCCGCTTCGTCTATACTTACCTCGTATACTTTATAGCTTGGAATATAGTTTTAGTGTAAGGAATAGAAGAGCTTATTGAACAGAAACTTGTTCTATTTTGCCTAAGCAGTGGTACTACCCTACTTTCACAAAATGAGCATATTAAATAACAACAAACCATCTCAATCGCGGGCAAAAAGGAATCCCCATTATATCCATATTAGAGTGAGTTTGTTGCAAAATTGAGTTGATTTTCGAAATTTCCATTATAATAGCATATGGGAGTTTCTGAAAATCCTAAGGGTTATTTCATTGTAACTTTTATGTATATTGATCCTTTATTGGTGTCAACCACAAATTGAAATTAAAAGATGATAAAACTGAAATGCTTATTGTGTCTTCCAACGCTCTCAAAATGAGATCCATCATTTTAAGATTGGTTCTTCAACCATACCTGCTTACTACAAGTGTTCGTAATTTATGAATATATCTTGATTCTACTTTGTCAATGGACAACCATAATTAAAAAAGGTGCCAATCTGCATATTTTCAAATCCTTACAAGAAACCTTCTCTCCAAGAAACCTAATACATGCTTTTGTAACATCACGCTTGAACAAAGGAAATGCCATCCCATTATGGAATAACTGAACAACATCTCAAAAACTTCAACTTGTACAGAACTCTGCTGCACGTGTTTTAACACTCGGGAATATGATCACACCACACGAATTCTCAAGTCTCTACCTTTTCGTGAAAGAATTCAATATAAAACATTGCTTCTGACCTGGAAAGTATGAAACATTCTCACAAATCTAATATCCTTTTACCATAATCCTCCTTCACGCTTTCTTAGGTCCACTGACAAATTTGTACTTACCGTCTCCACGTATAGAACCATGTCATCACTTGGCGATTTTTTTTCTGAAGGCAGGGGGGGGGTATATTTTATTAAGCGTTATAAGTGAGTCGTACATATTAGATAATCTGTATACATACAAGAAGTCAGAGTTTATCCTCATTTGCAATAGTTAACAATTCAACAGCTGTCAATAATTGGCGTTTATAACTTACATCTACGCAAATGCAATGAGTGTTGATAAAGGTAACCGGAGAGCTCTTCAGTATCCTTCGCATTTCATTTCACATTATGATCGCTGACATTTGAGTCTATTGCTACTTCATTCTGTTATCCTATCTTGACCAAAGAATATGTATGTGGAGCAACAATGCAATTAGTATACAGCAAATATATCTATTGTTTTTACTGTACTCATGCGACCTAATTAATGACAGTCGCTGTCACAGCAGTAAAGTCGATATCCAAATTTCAGAACTGAGCCTGAGGCGCTATTTATCACAAGAAAGCAACGCTCACCAATATCGGAGCGAAATTATTAAAGGTACAACGAGAGAGTTCGAGACATCTATATATCCCCACCGTCCCAAGAGTAAAACGACTACCACCCTGACGATCACCGCAACAAATGTTTCTTATTAGATCTATAGTATTAGCAATTTTCCCCCTAAATCAAAGAAGGTGTCCGCTGCGTGAATTTTGATCAGTGCAAAAAATGCAGTTGATGACATTAGGGATATATTGAGTCATATCGTCGGCCGCGTAACATACTGACGTATTTGCAAAATACGCATTTCGAGAAAAATGGCTTTGAAGATTTTGTGATTTTAATTTGGCCCGTACTGTTAATTAATACATATATTTCAATTAAAACCTAGTGAAAATTGCTGAAAAAAGTCAAATTTCAAATATATTTAAGTAATCAACTTCCAGTTTATTTAGAAATGCGCAAACATGGTGTTAAAAAAAATACGTCACTCTGTGAAAACACAAAAATAGCAATTTCAAGGTGTAAATAACAAATACGACGCGCAAATACGTCGTTATGTGACGCGTTTGTGCAAATACGTCACAATGTGAAAATGACAAAATACCAATTCTACCGTTTACTGAAAAATACGTCGCACAAATACGGCTCTATGTGACGCGGCGAATACTTCAAAATGCAGATACGTTGCTATGGGCCTGCGCAAATAGATTTATGAAAGCTACGTTGTTATGTGATGCGGATAATTTAACGTTTTGTAAATACGTCATAATTAGTTAATTAATATCTTACTAATTAAGCCACTTTGAGGTTCAAAATTTGGTAAAAAACAAAAACAAACGTATATGCCAAATTCTCAAAAAAATCCAAAATGTCGAATACGTCACTATGTGACGCGACCGACGATATGTAGGAATTTCATGCAGATAGACTTTCAACAGATTTCTTACCTCGTATTTGGCTACAGAAATGTTTTACAAGTGAAAACAAAGATGATTTTGATATGTTTATATTTCGAGATAAAACAATTTTTGTACTAAAGAGATAATGCTCAGCTTACTCCTTTCAGATGGTGATATTTTGTAGGAAAGCTGTCAGTGCAAAAATAAGCGTTTTCAAATTTTAGGGTACATGTAAAATCTGTTGTTGCTCCTTTAATTCAGCTAGTGGGTGAATTTCACAACATGTTGCAATACAATTTGCCAATCCACAGGCATCAATTGCACACTGATGCTTATTGATTAAATGGTCGTTCATGTGCATGATCTCGAGCTTTTCTTGTAAACATAAATTGCATATCCCTGATTCCCGCAATTTTGTGTTTTTTTTTCTTTTCACAATATCAAAAATGCTGTCATTATTAAGTAAAGTCGTCGTGCCGAGCAAGCTCGTGCGTGGAGTGCCCATCTCTATTTCCTTAGTAGACTACGGGCTACCATGACCCCCCCTGCACCCCCCGGGATTTTTGGAGACAACCATTGTTGTGAAGCTTATACCATAAGCAATTGAATTCAGGTTGTCTGCAAAAATCCCCACCCTGGGTTAAACGGTGAGGGCGCTTTTTCAAAATGGCTGCCAAAATGCAACCACCCCCTTCGGGAGAAAAGTACCAACATGCCTAGCACAACACAGAAATATCACATGCACTTGATTTTGGTACCAATGGATAGCTATGGTCCTCTTATTTCAATTGATACCAAAATGAGTACCAACATACCTAGCATTACGTCACAATGACGTCATAAAGTTCGCATGTTAGCAAAATTGTCAATTTCCATAGACACACATAGGGGAAAATTCAATTTTTCGCCAAAAATGTAATATCCTTTTACCGTATCCTCCTTCAACTACTCCAACAAGAGCTTTCTTGGTCCACTGACAAAATGTGTACTTACCTCTCCACGATATAGAACCATGTTCAAGCACTTGGCGATTGTTTTTGGTCTGAGTGCAAAGGGGGGGTATTATTTAGTTAAGCTTATACGTGAGTCGTACATATTAGATAATCTGTATACATACAAGAAGTCAGAGTTTCTCCGTCAGTAGTGACAAGTTTAACAATCAATCGATCTGTCAAGTACAATGCGTGTTAGAACTTACAAAAAGCATACCTCCGCAATAGCAGACCATTGTTGATAAAGGTACCGAGAGAGCTCTTCAGAATATCCTTCGCCGGTCATTTCACATATAATAGAATATCGTGCTGACAGTTGATCTAGTGCTACTAAAATCATTCGGTTATCATCGATGACCAAAGAATAGTATGATGGAGCAACAATGCTAAGTAGGATACAGCAAATATATCTATTGTTTTTAATTTTTTATTTTTTTTAAGATGGCAGCCATATTTTACTGTGCACAAGCAGTAAAAAAGGCGTATCCAAAGGTCAGAACTGAGCCCACATCTAAAAATTTAGGGGCGACTATTGTATCAACAAGAAAGCACGCGTACACCATATCGGAGCGACCATGTATTAAAGGTAAGCAAACGATAGCGTCGGAGAACATCTATAAATCCCCAACCGGTCCCAGAGGAAAACGACTACCAATCTGACGATCACCGAAAAAGATGTTGGGTCAGATTTGTAGATCGTACATTTATTAGCAATATTTAAGAATTCCCGCTAAAATCAAAGAAGGTTCCGCTGCGTGAATTGATGCAGTTGCAAAAAATGCAGTTGAATATGACATTACGGGAATAGATGTTGAGGTCATATCGCTCGGCCGCGTAAACATACTGACGTAACTATTATGCAAAATACCTTTCGGAAAAATGGCTTTGAAAGATTTTGTGATTTTAATTAATTTGCCGACCTAGATCTAATGACTACCATATATTTTCAATAAACCTATGAAAAGCTGAAGAGAAAGTCAATGATTCAAATATATTTAAGTAATCACGTCCAGTTTATTTAGAATTCGCAACATGGTGTTAAAAAAAAAATACGTCACTCTGTGAAACACACAAATATCCATTTTTCCAACGTTGGTAACACACATAAACAAATAACGAGTACGACCGCCGCAAAATACGTCGTTATGTTAACGTTCTATGTGACATACTCCAAAAGTGAAAAATGACAGATAAATACCAATTTCGAACTAAAGAACCAATAGTCAATAAGAAAATCCGAAACGTTATCCATGAAAAATAAACGTTCGCACAAATAACGCTCTATTGACGCGACACGAAGACTTCAAATGCAGATACGTAGGTGCTATGGTGCCTGCGCAGAATAACATTTATGAAACTACTTTGTTATGTTTAACGTTTTAGGTAATACGTCCATCATAGTTAATTAATATCTTAAACGAATAAGACCCTATCATAAGGTATCAAAATTTGGTAAAAAAAAAACAACAACAAACGTATAATACCAACTCTCTCAAAAAATCCGAAGTCGAATACGGCACGAATGTGAACGCGAAACGACGATAGTGAATTTCATGTGCGAGATAGCAACTGTCAACGAAGTATTTCTTACGCGGACTCGTATTTAGCGACGAGAATGTATTTACACGATGGAAAACAAGAGAGTTTGAGATGTTTATATTTCGATAAACAATTTTGTTACTAAAGAGGATAATGCTCATCTAACCATCCATCCTTTCCGATGGTGATATTATTGTAGGAAAGCTGCAAGTGCAAAATAAGCGTTTATTTCAAAAAATTTAGGGTACATGTACAAGAGTGGGGACGTTTTGGCCTTCCGTAATTCAGGCTAGTGGTGGTTGAATTTCACACACATGTTGCAATACAATTTGCCAAGTCAACCACAGGACATCAATTGCACACACTGAGTGCTTATGATAAATGGGTCGTCATATCATGTGCATATCTTGTAAAACAAAATTGCATATACACACTGAGTCCCGCAATTTGGTGTTGTTTTTTCATTTTTTTCTTTTCCACATACGGCAAAAATGCTGTCATTGATTATTAATAAATCGTCGTGCCGATCAAGTGCGTGCTGAGTGCCATCTCTATTAACCTTAGCGTGTTTGGGCCAGACTCACTCCGTTATTAAAAGTTTTTTTGGCTTGTAGTTCCCACTCCTCCGCACAGCGAGTCTATTACTTTCTCAGCAATTGAATACTGCGGGTACCCATTTATACACCTGGGTGAGAGGAGTATTTTGAGGTAGACGCTGTTACCCCAGGTCTCGCTCTGTCTCTGGAAAAAAATCTGGATGTTAGAGCGCACTTGGTTAAGAGGTAATGCTAACTAAAAATTTAGGACTTTCAGCTACCAGGAACCCTAGCTGGACAGTCCTGCTAACCAACTGTCCAAAGAACGTGAATTGCACAGCCCTGGGAATTAACATATGGAGTAGCCCGCGAGACTGTACGAATCTGTCTGGCAACTGTCTCCAGCAGTATTGATTCACAAGTAACGTGACCGCATTCCCTTGCACACATCTCGGTTAATTTTGAATGCTAACCCGGGAACCGTGGATACGACCAAAACAGGTGGTATCAATAGCACGCGACTTATAGGTCTAATTTATTGATTACGCGACCGCAGCTAATTGAATAGCTCCTTTAATAAGTTTTGACAGTGCATGAATTATGCAGAATACAGTTTTCACTTTCGTGCTTTGTGATATCATTTATGTGTACATACAATGTTTCTAGAGCATCTATCAGAGTGCCAAGATATGGAAAATAAACAATAACAATAAAATAAAAAAGGCGGGGAAGGAGAAGCTGAGAAATTGTCCTTGTGATTTCTTCCTTATTTGTTTGTTGGCTGGTTGTAGTATTTTCCTTATTGAAGATGGGTTGATCATTCTGAAAAAAAAATAGGTACAGCATGCTGCGCCCGGTAAAAGCCGTCGCGTCTGGGGGAATTTCTCCCCTCCCAGGTGTCAGACCACTGCCGAGCTGAAAACCGTAAACCATTTCTAAGGGTAATTTTGCCGAAAATAGGTATCAACTTGTGCATCTCCACCATGTGTGACCTATGTGTGTGACCTTTGACCACAGACTTGTTCTGTGCCCAGGTCAGTGGTTCTACGCAAATTGACCTCTAGATGACCTTTGACCTTTTGGGTCACTCTAAAACCCTGATAACAAACGTCAGACTGCCCTCCCCCTACCTTCATGCTAAATATTAGTAATGCTTAGTAATATAGATATCTGAGGATTTCGATACGAGCAATGATAAAATTGTCTTCGTCAAGCTTCATTTAAGATGCATGAGGCGCAGGTTATTGAAATGTATACTAGACTGTCCCCCAGTCTCTGCTCTGTCTCTGGGTTTTGAGTGCACTCGGTTAAAAGATAATGCTAAACTAAAAATATGAAGACGTTTCAGCTTGCCACTCCCTGGACATGCCGGTGTAAAGAAACTGAGTGTCCCCGTGAGAGAGTGTCCTACCTACTATAGCAACATGTACGTAAGACGAGGCCATTTGGATACAGTGCTGAAACAAATGATGCATACATCACTCAATGGAGAACATAATAGACAGATGGGTGGTAGGACACTCAGTCACACGGACACTATAGTTTATGACACCGGTCCTAATACCTCGCCCTCTCTATTATATCAACCAATTTGTCTACAGAACGCGAATTACACAGGGCTCCTGGAATTACACAAATCGGGAGTAGCTAGGATATGGGTTGAAGAGTCTAGTGTAATTTCAGTCGCTTAGCATTTTCATTACCGTGGACCCGAGGGAGGGTCTTTTGAAATTGGAATAAAATTAGAATGGAGATATTTATTCAATTAGTGACAAACTATCAAAATAAAAATGATTTTATCCCGTAGCGTAATATGAGCAATAAATGTACACGACAAGGGTTTCCGTATATTTGATTGATAATAATAATAATAATAATAATACATAACACTACTAGTACTATTATATTTGATTAGAGTTTCAATAAAAATGCATCATCATAAAGTAAAATAAAACATTAAACCGAGAAATCGTGACTTGGGAGGCCAAGCACCTGCCTGAGCCAAACCACAATGGGCGCGTGCGACACACCCCAGTTGGTTGTTCAACACCGCGCGTTCGTTCCCAGAGCCCCGTTTGAAATCCATCCCTCGCAAAAAAAAAAAAAACGGCGTTCGACATGAGTGGTCTGGGCTAAGTGTCCTACGCACATAACGCCCCGTCGAGGGAGTAACTTCCCCCCCCAACCTCGGGGGAAATCGGAGACGTTTTCCCTACAGATTCGGAGGGTCCACGTTGAAGAGTCTAATGTAATTTCAGTCGCCTAGCGTTTTCATCACCGTGGACCCGAGGGAGGGTCTATAATTGAGGTAAAGCGCCTTACTCAAGGGCACAACACGTTGGCAGCAATGGGACTCCAACCCAGAACCTTTGGATTGCGGGGCGAGTGTTCAATCAATTGGACCACACGTGCCTTCATTATTATGACATTTGCAAATAAAGGATCCACTGCTAGATTTCAACCTTCATCTTGTTTGATTCCAAACACTATCAGCAAAATTCTGTTTAAACCTTTTTTTAATCCCGTTTATATGGCGAGGTCCCAAAAAAGGATCGAGCTAAAAATATAAACGGCCTTTATCAAGGAGGAGTCATTGTTTTGGTCTGGCAACGTTTAAAGTTGCGTGTTATCACGTGACCGCTCTCGGCTAATCAGGCATGCGCCACTGCTTGCGTCATCTTCGGGTGTTGATTTGAACCACTGATCTCTACACACTGGATAGGCTGTCGCCGCTCGAACGCGAGGAAACCGGAAGTTGCACGGCGGCCCTTTTGCTCTACCTAAGAACCCGATCGTGCACGTACAAAGGAATAGGGAAACTACGGAAAAGGGACAGAATTAGGCGATTAATTGCGCGTATGTCAAGGTTTGTTAATTATTGGTTTGATTTTTGAGTATGGGCGGGTATGTTCGAACAAAATATGACTCAAAATGTTTTTAAAAAATCTTTAAAATGCCATATTTCAGGTTTTCAGCTCACAGACACAATAATTCATGTAGTAACCATTGTAACTGAGTAAGTGCTTTGTATTCACAGATATAGATATTATTAATCCTCCTTCAAGATTTTTTTCTGTTTTACCATTCCCCCCTTCTGAGCCCGCAATTGGCTTGGTACGCTCCTAAAGTGATGGATGGTCGGGGGGGGGGGTACCACTTTGGGGTTGGGGAGAAGTAGCAACACGCCTAGTATGGCACGGGGATACCACAGACACTTGATTTGGGTACCAATGGATAGCTATCATCCTAGTCTTTTCATTGATAACAAAATGAGTACCAATATGCCCAGCATTAGGCCTACTTCAAAGTGACGTCATATCACCAAAAACATGAAAAAATGTTTTGGGCTTTACATGATGGGAAATGACTATTTTTTAGCACCAGAGTTTATGGTGTTTTTTTGAGGTAAATTGAAAAATCTCAATTTTCCACCCTATATATAGGAATTTTCACTCTTTCCTTCACTGATGACATCATATAGGGAATGGAGTCCTTATTTTGATACCCATGGAAAGAGAAACGCAAAGCTATCTTGTGTACCAAAGTTATAGGAATCGGAATGTGTAAAATTAAAATCATAGGGGGCGGGTACCCCCCCCCCCCCCCCCCGCCCCCAGAGAAATTGTTGTTCCAAAAATGGCTCAGTAGAGAGAGTTAAGCATTCCCTTTTCTTTCGGAAATGACCTCGTATCTCTTTTTACAGTTTTTTAAGAGTTTGGGGCGTGCACGTTCTATTTAAAGCAAATACTTAAGATATTTTGAGTAAAACTTCCTGGGGTTTCTTGATTTTTGTCGAGACCAATGCTCTTCCAAAAGAGCGACCATAGCTGCAAATGTGGGACAACCTCTAGGGCTCTAAAAATTTCACAATAATAAAGTTCCAGGGAGGTATCAACTCAGTTGTGATTGTGACTGGTTCAATGATACAAATTTTTTGGCTATTTTAAAGGTATTTTAGTCACGTATTTGAGAAAGGTCCCGCCAGGGGTATAATTTTACTGCAAATTGGTCCCCTTATTAAAAAAAACCTGACAACTACAGCCTGTCTCAAAAAAAATGGTAAATCAAAAACCGATTTTTTTCAATATTTATCTCAATATCATAACTGTATTGTACATCCTTTAAGAGAAAATACCATGCTTGCCAGTATTTTTCGTTTCATCTCATTGCTTGTTTTAATCGAGAAATAACTCCAGTTTACTGCGGAACACAAAATCGAGTTTGTGCCACTTTCTGGTTTGAGTGAAAACGGTGAATGAATTTGTTAAACATAATATTCCACTTGAGCATATATGAAAATCTTAAAAAGGGATTAACTTCATTAAGACCCTTAAAAAATTACTTCAATGGTGTAAGTTATGATCATTAAGTTTTGGCTTTAAGATAAAGTGGATAACTTCGACAGTACGGTCTTTGTTAGAAGACTGAGCGTACAGCCGGCGTACAACAACTGTAGGGGATTTTTATGGTCTTGAAGTAACATAAACGCAAAATCCTACCAACATTTTGATAGTTTGCTTCCAAATTCAAATTTTTTTTGACTCATAATTATTAACTGCCAAGATATCAATATTCTTAACCAGTTCCTTTTGGATGTGGAGTGTTTATTTGGTTGCAATTCATTTCCTTCTGGCATGATGGTACAAGATACCAATTTTTGAAACTAAATTCAAGTTCCATTTCAGTGACGTGCAATAAATATTTGTTTGTTTATTATTTTTGAAACGATTATATTTTATCATTGAACTGTTATGTTGACTATAAAACTTGTGTCGAGAAACTAGACTTCTTTGTTTACTTTAATCTGTTGTTTTGTTTCTCTTGTCAAGTGTGCAATCTTTTGTTTGGAGGGTTAAGACAGCATGGCATAACTGGCGAAGCACTGCTGCCCATCATAAAAGTGGCCAAAATCGATTTTGGTGTATCGCAATTAAATTGGATTATAATCTCTGGATTGACAAAAACAATTAGATGAAACAAACACAATTGGAAAGCCGGTCTTTTTTCTTAATATTCTGCCAAGATATTATGACTTATTTTGCAATTTCATATTAACAAATTTTTGTCTTATTGTACCATTTTTTTGAACAGGCTTTAGGATAATTCACTCCCGTTAATTTATCCCGGATTTATTTTCACTGAAAAGTTGGTCTTGTTCACGTTAGGGGTCAATTTCAAACTCCTGAATGCCATGCACTCAACAACCCCCCCCCCCCCCACTCCCCGCCCTCGGATCAATCATTGGGTATTAAACATCACCTTGGAAATTAAAATGAAGGAACTGAAATTTTGGTCCTTTACCTTGGATTTATACGCTAGTTCATAGTGACTGTTTTGTGATAAATGTCAAAATCACAAGCTATCCCTTAGCCTTGTGATCCATTTCTACCATGTCTCCATCGAAAACTCATGAATTAAAGGCTAATTAAATACCTATCGTTTAGTTAACTACACGTATTAGCGCTTCGTACTAGTATTCCCATGGATTCATAGCATTTTAGAGCACAGCACTAGTCTAGTACAGTGGCACTGCAAGTGCATCAGTATTATGTACCGTGTAAAGGCTTGACCCACCGGTATTAGCATTCGGTCGCAAAATTGCTTAGATACATTTGTTTACTTCTACTCCCAGTTAATTTCAGTGACAAAACGGGCAACTGTTCCCTGCAAATTGCAAACGGTTTTTTTCAGATATTGACCAGAAAAGTACTTTAATAAGGATACGTGTACTCTCATCCATAGAAATCCCCCACGTGCACCGAGTCAATTTTTGGGTAGAGTCAAAGGGACCCCCGCTGTGGGACTTCCGGTTTCTTCACCGGCTCGCTATTCACTCGTGTGGAGACAGCCTATCCAGTGTGTATAGAATCAGTGATTTGAACTCATTGTTCGTGTCATTGCTTCTCGCCTTCATCATCTGGTCCTCATGCATTTCTAATCTAAAAGGATATTTGGATATTAGGACATTCACACTTCTCAAACAATTCTCCTATGGTTTACGTTATACGTTATATATTGGTGCTTACCTCATAACAGCAACTCCGTATTCGATAGGGTGGGATCAACGATTGGGTCTCATGTAAACTGTATATAGGTGATATTTTCGTTGTCAGTCACGGACCGACGTTGTATCATGGAGCAAGGGGGACAATATGAAGGAGTTCAACATCGGTCGTTTCTTTGACATTTTTAAAGCGTGATGGATCTGCTGTATGGTTGCTTTCACAGTGCTATATGCAACTATTGTTTTTGGAAAATTCGTCGATCTTGGTTTTCTGCAATCTGGTTTTCGTTTGAAGTTTGTTTGTGTGCAAGTGTACAAGGTGTCTCAGAAAGAATTACCCCTAACTTAGGCGACCACACTTCAATTACGTATCACACATTTGATTGAGAACTTTAAAAAGAATCTTAACAAAAACAACTACTTTTTAACATTTTAATGTAAACACCACTCGATTTCAGTTCTGTAGTTTGAGAAGAACTAAGCGATTATTAACGCATATCATGGAACACTTCCTTCCAAGTTTGCTCACAATATTGCAGATTGATGTTAACTACCGCTGTTACTCGTGCTATCTGTTCAAGCTGTCGTCTTTATTGCATCCCAATTCCTTAACAATTATAACAAAATCAAATAAGTTGTGGCTAAGACGGGCTCCTTCACCTAGCAACGTTTCCGATCGAGTGATCGGTATAGGACATGGCAATGACTAGCCCTCGCTTTCATCCTGACTTAACCCATGTGACTTCTCTTTCTGATGGGGGGGGGGGGGTATCTCAAGGAAAGAGTTTATATGACTCTTCCAAGACAATTCAAGAACTTCAGCAGAGAATCCAGAACGAGGCGCTAGCATTGCACAGAACCAGGATAGTACGTCGTGCTGTCATCACATGGCAAGAAGAGGCCGATAATGGACGTCCAGTAGAAGGGCGTCGACAGGGGTAGAAACATTGATTTTCCTTTATGAGTTGATTTGTCGACTGACTTTTTACATTTATCTTACGCTTTGCATTTGTTGGCCTGCTGGATATAACACCTGTTGAAACTTTGAATCAAAACGGAATTCTGCACCTCTGAATCAATGTTTAGCAAAACAGTAAAAACGTGAAGACTTTGGTGGTTAGAAAACCCGAGTTCTTAGATTTTTATGATAATGCCCAACCTAGTTGAATATCAACCTTTAACTTCGTTTTTCATAGTGATTTTCAAAGGATAACTTTTCTAAAAAGCTGCCTGTTGGTATGCAAATTAAATTAAACGAAATGAATTGCCTGGATTGGCGACAACCATGGTATATTAACATTAATTTTGTTCAAAAGACTGAAGATGTCCTGACATTTCTTCATTTTTGCTTCATTTTTAAGAGAAAAAGAACGATGTAAATTTCTTTTGGTACTGTGTGCAATATGATGTTGAACTTGAATGCAAAATATACTTTATTATCTTATTTTGTTTTAATTATCTATTTTGATTTAAAGATAAGAAATTGAAAAAAAAATGAAAGAAGGTATGGATTATTCCTCGCCTGTTACTGTCTGAATCACTTTATTACAAACTTGAGGAAGTGTCCCATGACGTATGTAAACATAATTCGCTATTGATTCTTTAAAATTACTGAACCGAATCGATTGCTGTTTACATTAACTATGGAAAAATAATTGTTGGTTTAATTCTTTTTAAATTTAGTAAAAGAGATACTCACTTTGGAAGTTAAGGTCACCAATAGTTATGGTGTAATTCTTTCTGAGACACCCTGTATGATATTGCTGAGTGGTGTGAATTATATTCGCCGTCATATTTTCTGAATCAAGTGGCACGCACGCGTTGTATTGCGTTTTGGATTCCCGGTGTCAAGCGTTCGTCACACACTTCCGGGTTTACGCGCGTAGCCAGAATTTGCTTCAGAATCACTGATAAAGAATATAGTGTTTCAGTACGAGTTTGGACCAGTTGGGATGTTTTTGCGTGCCGTCCAAGTTAAGTATTTATAATTTCGTTAATTGTTTTAGATTTTGTTATGTTCATGCATAAACAGTTACTATGTGTCTCCTCTGCTACCCCCCTTTTTTTAAGGGGTGGGGGCTTAGTTTAGTAAAATTTATGTCCTTCTTGTAGTATATATGTTGTCCTGATGCTTGGGCAGTCATGAGTTTGCTACTTCCGTATACATGTAATTGTCAAGTGCACCCCTTAGATATGGGTTATGTTATGACGAGTCGTAGTTGAATTGCTGGAAGTGAGTTTTATCTTCATCTGTCGAGTTATCATCGGTTCGTTATCTAATAGTTTTACTAATTTTATGTCATACGTCTGCTAAACAGGTTTCATATGGGCAAAATTAATTTTAGGTTTATTGGAGTGATTTGTTAATCATTATTTTGGTGTATCGGAGCCTTGAGAAGTTGCAATTCGTGCGTTTGGTTCCCCGAATTTACTATGGCAGGCGATCCGTTTGTTGCTTGGATACCTTGGCGGCAAGGCCTGATCAAATTTTGTTTGTCGTTGAGGCTTTGTAATCGGTTTTTGGTGTTTGGTCTTGCACTTTTGGGGGCTTGGATGAAACCTCTAGTTCGTCATCGTCTTTCAGATTCCTTGTTCATTTTGATTTGGTAATTTGCTTTGGTATGGCAATATGGTGTTTTTGATTTTTCTTGAAACAATTGGTATTTGTGGTCTGTGGTTTCATGTCTATGTAGGCCTACGTATGGTTGCTATCCTTACATGTATATGTATGTTTTTTTCATGCTCTCAACGATGAGTGTTTTAAACGATGCGCAAGTTCAAATTATATAAAGGTCAAGTGTTTGTTCGTTTAAATTTCGGCGTCAATCTGGTTTAGTGGCTCAAATTGGAGTGCACATGGAGTTAACTTATTGGTGGTCAAGCTAATAATAAGTCTCAAATGCTGGGTTATATGCTGTTAGGTATTACTGGTATATTTTGTGAATTCTAGTAATGCGCAATTGGGTTTGTTCATACGGATTGAATTTTATTTGATGTTTCTTAAGCCTGGCGATAACTAAGTTTTAATGATCTTCAGCCTTAAAACCAAGTACCTTTTGTGGTAAAGCGAATCGTTTTTGGTTCATCCTCTGGATTTTTAATTTCGTTATGAATTTTTCCACCAAAATGTCGGGAATTCTTTTCTTGGTATCCTTCCTTTTAATGCCTCCTTACGGTCATTTCTAATGTTTGCATAGATTTCATTTGCAGCTTTGCTAATAGTGTGGCGTTTGTGTGGAGTATACATTTACGTGTGTTAGTTAAAGTATCGCTTGGGCTTTTACTTGTAGCCTTTTACAATTGAAGATGTAAGATTGTAGCTGGGTTACGCAATGCTGGAGGTTTTGTCCTAAAACTTCGTTATCATATTAGTGAAATGATGGAAGTGCCCCCCCCTCTCTCTCCACGTTTAATTATTTCATCTCAAACTGTGAACCTGCTATAATTAAGCTTGAATGTTGTGTTGAAATGAGTGTTACAGCTATGATTGCTTGTTATTAACAAGCGCGCATTTTGGTTAAGATTTGGTGCATGTTTGGAAATAACATTTTTTAAGATACGAAATAATAATAATAATAAAATATTTATATATATATGCAGTTCGTCAAACGTGCTTTATTTGTCATAGTTCTGTAGTATATGTTTTTCTTTATTCAATTTAAAGGCGCATTATGTGTAAATTCAAAATATTTGTCAGGTATCTGCTTGCTCTCTGCTGCTTTTGTTTTTGTTTTCTATTTTTGAAGGGGAATTATTGAGCGGCTCATTTGAAGTTGGAGACGACTCGCCAAATCAGTCGGGAAGTAAGAATCCTGGAACTGGACCTACTCTCCATTTACGCTTACTGCTAGTTTCAAAACCTCCGGCGGTGTTATCTGTTCAAGTATTGCCAAACTACAAAGTTGTTTATGTGTATTGGTAGCTGTCAGCTCCGCAAATTCGATGGAGGACTAAGTACTGTAATTGGTTGTTTAAATTCGACTCAGATGACCAAAGGACAGGTAGTGCGTAAAGGAGGCTAGGATCCTGTGTTCAGTCTTTCCTTGAATCTGAGACGAGTATACCTAAAAGAGATTCGAAGCAAGTAATCAATGGATTGTTTGCAGCGTGCAGTGTCTGGTGCGGTATTGTTATGTTAATTCAACGATTCCCTCGACTGATCGGAAAGCAGTGATCAGTATTCAATACAATTCAATGTATAACCTCAAGATTTGAGTTTGGGCGGGCTATAATGGACTATAATTGAAATAATGGTGCCCACACATGGTTGTTATTTCTCTTAAAGTCTTGAACACAGTTTAGTACTCAGTGACTGTTGCATATAGGCCATGAAATGACTTAAAATGACCCTAATTTGGACACACAATTGTCGACTATTCGTAGAATTTGCTCAAATATCGATGTATTGATGACATTCTTGGATATCTTCAAAATATACTGAGATAATTAAAATGTGAATTCTATCTTTCAGTTTCATGAGAATTGAAACAAACTTAGGCCAGTTTATTTCAGAAACTCAGATTTTGTGAACAGAACGGAATCTAATTCGGGGACTTTTTTATATTTTGACTTATGTCTTATGAAAATGAAGTGATTGTTGACATAGCCAAACCCATAAAGTGTTAATGTGAACTAGTCTTAAGAACGAGTATTTTCTTGTTAGGTCATGAATTGAAGCACAAAATTTGGTAAAGTGGCCCGATTTACAGGATACCTAGCTCATAGAAAACTTAAGGCGCCCACAGCGCCGCCGTGCGGCCAAGTAATTGCAAGCCGAAACAGACCCGGTTCGATACGCTCGAGCTGTTAACAATGGATCACAGCTTTGTTTCCGATCTCTGTTAGGTATACCCGTATCAGCTTGAATGGCCGTTTCTTCCAGCATCACTTATATCAACATATTTATAGACTGTTTGGTGATATAGCTAAGGCAATTGCATTAACTTTACCTAATATGGAGAGTAGATTAGCCTTGGTACCCGAAAACCACAGTGTACCATCGTATTTCGGCATTTCTTGCAAACAATGTTAGTATTTTAGCCATATGTTGTGCCGTGCCAGCTGTATACGTACATAATCGGATTGCCGGAGAAAAGGCAACTAACCTTGCAGGCCATCTCAGTAACCAACGGGAGTCACCTGAAAGTGTATGGTCGCTCCATTTTAAGAATCCAGTTATATCACAATAACTCTGTATCCTAATTTTAATTTTGCATGCTAACTCAAAGTGGTGTTAGTTGACTCATATTTTGATATGTGTTGTCGTGTCAGGGATACGACGATGCTTGTTTAGTCTGCCATTTCTTGGCGCAATTTACTCTAACAATTGTGTGGCGGTTTTGAGTGCCTTTGGCCCCTACTACATGCCTCTTCTAACTATAATAGGGATGCATTCTTCTAACATTTTGTATTTAATTCTAATCTTCTGTGATATGTAATAAGGAGGTAGTAATCAGCCAATAGTAATCCCTCTGTGATATGGGTATAAAGTATGGCCACTTCCCTGTCAACATCCATTTGATTCAAGATTTCTAGAATATATTGAGTAAGAATTAAGTAACTCCACAAGTAGACCCTTGGGAGTTTCCGTAAAGGTCTTCCACCTGTTTCTGATACTTTATTAATTAAAAATGCTACTTAATATGCTTAATGCCATAGAGTTTATCCAAGTTATGATTGTGGGTTAAATTCTAGTTCAAATGCTAAAGTTATGGAAGTTTATGGTTCAGTTATCAATGTGGCATTGGGTTAGGAGATTCCCTCCAGTTTTGTTCAATTGTGCCACGCAAATTGGGTAATTATTTGACTCTAATTTAAAGCCTTAAGCGTGGGACCTCGGGGTTGGGTTAGGGTCTACCACCCGATTGTCTAATAGCAATTGTTAATTGTACATGTAGTCACCCGATTGGTGATAATGTTATTATGTAAAGTAAAACTTATGAGTAACCCTTTGGGTGTAGATTAGGGTTAAGCCACCCAGTCATCTGACTTCCATGTTTTACAAATGTATTTGTCACTAGCTTTAGTAGTTTTTATAATTTCAATTACATACATGTATGTAGGCAATTGATTCTACAATTGTGTTAGTTATGGCATCTTGTAATAAATGATCTAAATCAGATGCGGCGAAGCAGCAGCCAAATAGCACCTCTCGTCTCAGTCTCCTTCACTTGATAAACCTATTTTAAACTTTGAGGTATTTTCATCATTTGAAAACGGAAAATATTATACTCTTAGTCGGAGCAATAGAACTAAAATACCCTTGGAATTAAACCTATACCCTACTTGGTATGGAAGTGCCCGAAAACAACACAATTCCTGCATGAAATAATATGCAGTATATGGAGAACAGGAAGTATACCTTTGAGCTGGCGAACAGGTGAAACCATCCTTATTTCATAAGATGAGAACACATCAGATCCCTTCCACTTTAGACCAATCACACTAAAGAACTCCAATGGTAACTTGGGAATAGAATCCTAGCTCAACGAACCGTCGCTTACATGACTGAAAATAACTACATAGATCACTCCATTCAAAAGGGCTTCATGGAGAAAGTATCTGGTTGTATACGATTCAACGATCATAGCATCTGCTAAAGTCTATGGAGATAACCCCACACTGATTGCAAGGAGCCCAGAAAACTATCAGAAGCTGATAAACATAGTTAACGACTTCCTTAGATGGACACGTACTATGAAAGTCAAACCAAACAGATGCCGGTCGCATGCCATAATGAAGCATGTCCCAAATGCAATGCAAAGAAGAGAAGGACATAAATCCCAGTATGTGGATAGCTAAGCTAACAGTTGGAGATTACCAGCATCCACAGCCAGCCAATGATATTCCTTGGCAAGCTGATCTTCGAAGATCTAAAGGACCAAGCTATCAGACAATCTCTGAGAGGCAAACTAGAAGATATGATGAAAGCCACAGAAAAGTCTCAACTCAGCGGCATCATGAAGTTGTGGATATACAACAATGCAATCATACCCAAAACTACTTGGGAATTCACTATCTACAATATCCTAATTATTTACGTCGAGAACCTAGACGCTATCTGCACCAAATATTCGAAGAAATGGGCAGGAATAATTCACAGCACGAACATTTGAATTTCCGTATACCTTTCCGTAGCATCGAAACAATCAGTTTATTTCTGGGAGGTTTCTGACACCTTTCCGCCGCAAGGAAAGTGTGAAGAGGTTCTTTCTTCAGCACGGAAGGATTTTGGAAATGTTCCTGATACTATGTGATTGTTTCTGCGGCATTTCCCAATGCGGAAAGATACTACTGAGGTAGAAAGAAGTATGGCCTGCAACTTGAGAGATTTACCACATCAGACTGTAAGTGCATGCAAGTCACTAAATAGCGTCTCAACAAACATTCTATTGATGGAAGTACTCAATCTCTGTACCAAGACCGCATCAAAAAGAAGGCAAAGCAACTTAGATGGAATGGGGTCAAGGTCCTGGAAGGAACTAGAGCAGAGTGAACGTCATCTAATCCTAACAGAAATGTGCAGAGGGCAGGCAAATAGAGCAGGTCTCGGTTTCAGAAATACCCAGAAGCTCATCAAAGATATGAAGCCTCAGCAACACCGACAAAACCTGACCAGTCTAGTCAAAGGTGTAGACGAAGATGATATGCTTGTTTACCTGTATGGCTGTGTTAAGCTAGGAGAGTGGCGGAAATGGGACTCTTGTCATATAAGTCGATACATCATGGAAGAAACTGCTGTATGTATGGACACCCGAGATGTTGTTATTCCATATCAATATTATACACGACCAACTGCCATCTCCTGCAAATCTGGGACTATTGGGAAACCAACCTAGGCTCCTGCTAACTTTTTCTCCACAGCAACTGTACACTATTCCACATCCTAAATGGTGCAGGTTGCTACTCCCTTCAAAGCGCGATACAACTGGCGTCATGACCAAACCCTGAAAACTATAACATTTTGGCTGATGCTCTTAATAGACAACACATCACCGTCAAAACAAATCATTCAATCGGATGGATTTCAAACACCGAACAGACTTCTAGAGGAAAGGGGGACGGTTAAGCGCTCATAAAACCGGTTTAGCCTACCAAAAGTCTGGTCCGTAGTCCAGTCCCAATGTCACCTTTGTTTTTTCATTCCCATTTTATTTGTGTTACAAATTTTAATTGCTATATTAAACCATATTATTTCGATCCAACCTGACATGACATTTGATAAACCAAACATGTTTATAGGATGTCGGAAAAACGGCATTGTGATATACAATTAAAATAGTATATTTGAGGTTCGATATCGAGGTGTTATTTACCTTGTGATATGATTAGAGAGAGAAAAAAATATTTTTCAAGATCATCAACGAATATGTCGAACAGCTATTAGAATTGTGTAGATAATAATTTGATATTTGTTGTTTGTATACGCAAAAAATGATTACCTTGAAGCAAGTCTAGTTGAATGTTAACGTATCTTTTACTTTTCCATTAAGCTCCATTGCTCCTTTCTCAATCTGATATTTAATACCCTTCTATGTTCTTATTAAAACATTCTTGTTGAAGCAAAGGATCACATTTGCAGCCACCTCTTTATTATGTCCCTGCTTGAGACGATTAGACATTTGCAAGATGATTTTTTTTTATGAAATACGATCGTTTCCGAAACTTCGCAAGAGGTGTAAGGTTGAGTAGTTTATAAATGCAATTTCTTAGACCCAATTTAATCCAGGAGCTACAAAGGTAATTGAATTGTACACAGTTTAAAGGAAATCATTTTTTTTAAGTGAATACAACGTTTATCTCATGAATTGTTATAATGTTTTGTTAATTTTGTTCAGGTTTTGCATACGGATAATTTCAAACTTGTTGGGTTAAGAACCATTGAATTATTTTTTTTTTGCAAGATAAGTAATAGACATTTTGTCTTATGGCAGTTTTACCAAGTTGTAGATCTTGGTTTAATAAACACATTCCGCGGCGACACAATTTGTTATCTATCTTCTAAACATTCAGCAGACGGCTTAGACGTAAAGGAACACGAAAAGAGGGATTCCTTCCTCTGTGCTGTCAGTGGAAGTGTAGTCTTCGATGAATAAGAGAGGGAGTTACACATCGTGTAAATTAGAGTTGGAAAGATTGATGTGTTTATTTTTCTCTCACTCCGGTGACATTCTCTACAAAATGTCTGGGATATTTAGGAATGGCTGAGGTAGTTTAAAGTTTATTTGGATTTCATTTCAGTGGATATTTGTTACAACGGTTACTTGCCATAAAACAAGTGAAACACATCTTCGACGGTCACGTGGATTTATCTTTATACAGCTCATTTACGCCCACCCCTGAAAAAATAATATTCACAATTTCTTTCATCCTATCGTGTTTCTGTAAAAGAAAAAAACGTTTCACGTTTATATTGTTTCTGGGTGGCATAAGGTTCTCAAATATTGACCTGTGGGTGACGAAACCGCTTAATCAAATTTTGAAATTCTGAACTGAATCGTCAGTAAACTATTTTATTGTGCCTCGAACCGAGAAGATCCATTAGTCGTAGATCATAACCACATCCTCCTCGATAATTAAATCTTCCTTTCTTCGGTAAATTATTCTCAGGAAAGCATGTTGAACTTTGCTTACTTTCTGTGACACTTCACCTTTTATTTAAGGCATAATAAATAAATTATGTCTTAAATGAATAAGATGGAGTTTAAATAATGATATAACTAATTACTCTTTCATTTCCCTAATAAGTCGTCTTTTCTGACAAGGGTTCAATATCCTTTTCATTTATTCATCTTAAGAGCAGCGTAATATTCATGTATGCTTCGTTCCAATCACTCATTTGTCATTTTTGTGCACATATAATGCTTACTGCTAGAGGTAGCTCGTCTGTTCATCAAAATAACTTTTACTAATTGGGTAGCACATTTACAGTCAGTTGAACATGGCAGTCAGTTTCCCATACTCCCATTTTAAAGTCTGACTCAGAGATTTCGAAAAAAAATATATTTTTTATGTAGCAATTAAAAATAGTCAACTAGAACTAAAGATACTCACCTAAAATGCTCAATTCCAAAGTTAGAGATGAATCGGATTTTTCGTTTTCATGCAGTACACATTTATGTACAGTGTGTATGTAACAAAATTTCCGGATCAGGAATTTTTAAACAAAGTTGCGATTTTCTATATGAAGGACTTCCATTTGAGCTTAGTTATTTTACACAGTGATTATTATATGGACAAGCATTATGTATATGCCAAAACACAATTTGTTTGAAAATTGAGGGCGGCCTCCCCGGGAAATCTCTGAGTCAGCCTTTAAGGTCAGGTTATCATTTACCGACTTATGCCTACATCACATAGGATGATGACCATCCCAACAATGTATTTTGGAGAACCAATATATTTTGGAGAATACGTGTGGCGTAACGGATCGCAAGTTCTAGCCCCGTTGCAGTCAACGTGTTTGCCGTCATAGGCAAGATACGGGGTATATTACAATCTAAGTGTTGATAAGAGGAAGCGCAATAATTGTGACGATTTCCTGATCGCAAACAAACCTACTATTTACAAGCTGTACAAGGTTTTCACGCATGCGTAAATCGACTCTAGTCACCGACGCTAGTCACCGTCGGCACTTCGCACCCGTGCAGTACATTCCTATTTATGCAAATAACCAGAAAACTTTCAGCTATTTATAATGCTCGATCCAGTCACGGCTGACTGACCTAAGTTTATTTAAATGAACCGCGTTGCAGTATACTATACACACAGCCGAATGTTTCAGCCGTGTGTTCTTTGTACATGTTATGCATACCATGCTTGACCGCGCCGCAATTGATCCTGCTGAATCAAAACTTCGATCCAGTTCCCGGCTGCCACTGACCTAGTTTATTTAAATGAAAAACCCGAGTTGCGTCTACTATACCACAGCCGAAAGGTTTTCAGCCGTGCTGTTCTTGTACATGTTATGCATCCATGCTTGCCCCGCGCCCAATTGATCCTGATGAAACAAAAACCACAGTTTCTGAGCTCTCGAACGTCACGAAACATAATTATTATTATCATCCAAATTTCTATAAATTTTAATGATCAGTATTATAGCCACTAACACTATGAGACACGTTGTGAAAAACAATCGCGTGAAAATCGGACATTCCTAACTTTTTTTTGTTGAAAAAATGAAAAATATACCCTATTCTAATTATTTTACTATGCGAAATGACGTGTTTCATGACAATTTTGTTTGTTTATTTTTTTTATACGGGTCCATTTCAGAGGGAATCACGTATCCCCCTGTTCTTCCACATATGCCCAAGTCTTAAAAAAACAAACTCAAAAAACCATAAGCCAAATTTAAAACCCATACTTTATAAACTTATAAAAAATTGGTACTATTGCAAAGAGAAATTTAAAATTACTGCAAATCAATAGAAGACATATACAGTGTAACTACAACAGGGCACAAAGTTCAAGAAAATTAACAATTTAACGTTTACTCAACATTTTAAAAAAACCCTTCATACAACTTATGCAAGCATTTCGAACTTTATGACATCATTCGGACCGCGTAATATAGGCATGCTGATACTATTACTAATTTGATAGCAATAAAAGAGGAGGACCATTGCCTACCATTGGACCACACTTATAGCCATCTATCAGAGATTTAAGAAAAAAAATCTCGCCACCCTATATTTCCTCGAAGTCCATTTTTTGCACGGTTGCATTGAAAAGTGTTGTATTAGCGGGACCCCTGGACCCCAGTGGCAAGAGTAACAACGTTGTATTGTCAAGCTAGTGACTATCCTTTGTATGCTTTGCTTACAATTAAAGTCGGGATCCGACTTTTTAGGTCTAGAAACCGTCCGTAAATGACATCTTCAAGGCTTGTTGCCTGTGTTGCATGTTGTACTTTATTCCCGGAGGGATGCGCTGCCACCCCCCTATCTTTTGAAAAAAAACACCCTGTATCTACCTATACCCCAGTGGATGTTTGTTTTTGCATTTAAAAGGAGCGTAAAATGTCAAATGAAAAACTAGATCAAATAATTGGCACCAAAAAGGGGTTTTAGCAAGCAAAAAAAAAAATACGGGTTGGGGTGTCGGTAACCATCCCTCCTTCGGAGACGAGAGGGTTAATCTACCTATGCTAATGTAGGTGATATGTTATAACTATAATAACTTTCTTTCCATCATTACACCTTACCCCCCCCCCCCCCCCCCTACCAGATTGAGGAATGATAACTTTCTTTGTGTCCTTGTCCTTAAGATAGCCTTCCACTGACTGAATATAGTAACATGGAAAAAAAAATATTAATATATATAAACCCCATCCGCGTTTGATTGAAAGTGTCAATGTCGTATAGTGTCTGACGATTGCCTCAGAGTAAGGAAACACTAGTTACCTTTTTCATGCTGGCTGGCTCTTTCGCCCCATTGATCGGCTATATTGGTCGGGTAGTTTTTGCTGTGGGAGATTCATGTTCATGCATGTTGCGGTCGTTTCGTAATGAACAACCTGCATGCATTGTATTAGCGCATGATGGGGATTCGCTCTATCAGAAGGAGTATTTACACAGTCGAGGAACTGGGACGGTGTTTTCTTCTGTACGGTTTCTGTCTGACACAGTCGAGGGAACTCGGACGGTGTTTTATTCTGTACGGTTTCGTTCTTCTTTCTTTTCAGTTTGTCAACATGATAATATCTCAGACATGGGAACATCACCATAATACCAAAACTGTCAGCAAGGCCAAGACAGCCACAGGGACACTTTTAAAATGACCCGATTGTGTCCACGGTCACCGATAGGGTCGAGGGGTCACACAACATTACAACTGCAAAAAATCAGAATTAGCTCAAATCTCAAAACTAATGCTGTCATTTGTCGGACTTGATCAACAATACAAAAAGTCAATTATTGACTTTGTGATAGACACCTGATTTAGAGGTCAGAGGTCAATAGACATCAAAGTACGTTACACTTCAAATCATACTCTCCCTACAGATTAAGCAACTTGAGTTTGTGAGTCATGCATATTAATTAGGCTTGAGCCTTTATCAAAAGTTGGGTCAGAGGTCATATGGGGTCATTCTGGGGTCACAGAGGTCAAACCATATTTTACTGTGGGTTTAAAAATTTAAAAAAGAAGGTTAAATAGGAAAATCTGTTTTGCCCATCTTATAGACTTGATGAGCCCACGGTCAATAACGTCAATCATGACTTCATCTTGGGACCCATGGTTTAGGGGTAAAGGTCAAAACACTTCAAATTACGTACACGTCAAATCACTACTCCTCCTACAGATTAAAGCAAACCGATAGTGGTGAGTCATGCTCTGAATTTAGCTTGAGCCCCTTTTACCAAAGTTATGGCGTCACAGCGGTCAAATATGGGGTCATATGGGGTCACAGAGGTCAAAACTATTTACTGTTTTTTTAGTTATGTGGTAAATTTAAAACCAGGTCAAATAGAAATCTTTTTACCCCCTGTAGTACTTGATGAGGAGGTCAATAAAAGTCAATCATGTCCCCATCACATGACCAATGGTTTAGGGTCAAAGGTTCAAAAATACATCAAAGTAAGTTATACTTCCAAATCACTACTCCGTTTACAGATTACATAGTAAGATAACGTGACTCATGTACGTGATGCCAGCTTGACATCCCCACCAAAGTTACAGTAATGAAATTTTGATACAAAGGTCATTTGGGGTCAACAGAGTCCAATCCTGATTTTCAATAAAAATGATTCTTTACCAAGTCCGGTTTGAGTACTCTCGACTGTGTTCTGATCTGTAGACAGATCTAGTTTTTCTTTCTCTTTCTTTCTTCTTTCTTTACTTTTTATTTACTTTCTTTCTTTCTTCTTTCTTCTTCTTCTTTCTTTATTGCTTTCTTTCTTTAAACAGCGAGGAAATCGACTGTGTTTGTCTTCTGGACGTTTCTTTCTTCTTCTTTCTTCTTGTCAAACATGCTAATATCTCCAGCCATGGGGAACACTTGCCCATAATAACCAAAACTGGTCACGAGGACAAGTACATGCACAAAACTTTTCCACATGACCGAATTGGTGTCAAGGGTCACGATGGCTGGTCACAGGGTCAAACAAAGTTAAACATGACAAAAATCTAGAATTAGCTCCATCTCTAAAACTAAGTGTCATTCTTGTAGGAACTTGATCAACACTACACAAAAAGTCAATAGGACTTTGTCATAGAAACATGATTTAGAGGTCACGAGGTCAATATACATCAAATTACGTTACACTTCAAATCACTACTCCTCCTACAGACTAAGCAAACGTGATTATGTGAGTCATGCATATGAATGAGCTTGAGCCAACTTTTAAAAGTTATGGGCAAGAGGTCAATATGGGGTCATCTTGGGGGGTCACAGAGGTCAAACATATTGACTGTGTGTAAAATTTTTAAAATAAGTCAAATAGAAATCTGTTTAGCCCCGTCTGATAGGAAAATTGATGAGCGGTCATAAAATCCAATTATGATTCATCATTGACCCATGGTTAGGGGTTAAAGGTCAAAATGAATTCAACATTACGTTAACACTTCAAATCACACTCCTCCTACGATAGCAACCTGATCGTGTGAGTCATGCCAGGGAATTAGCTTGAGCCCTTTACAAAAAGTTATGGGTCAAGAGGTCACTATGGGGTCATTGGCGGTCACAGAGGCCAAAACATAATGTACTTGTGTTAAAATTTAAAAAAGGCAATAGAAAATATTCTTATCCCACCATTTGGTAAGTACTTGATGATAGGTCAAAAAAAGTCAATTATGCCCCATCACATGACCCATGGTTTAGTGGTCAAAGGTCCAAATACACATCCCAAATTACGTATACTTCAAATCACTAATCCTCCTACAGATTAAGCAACTTGAGTTTGTGAGTCATGCATATTAATTAGCTGAGACCCTCTACAAAAGATATGGGTCAAGAGGTCAATACTGGGGTATCTGGGGTCACAGAGGTCAAACATATTTACTATGTGTAAAATTTAAAAACAAGGTACAATACAAATCTTTTCTTCCAACCCTGTAGTAACTTGATGAAGAGGCAATAAAAAGTCAATAATTGACACCATCATATGACCCATGATTTAGGGGTCAACAGGTCAAAATACATCAAATTAAGTTATATTCAAAATCACCTACTACGTTTTACAGATTACACAGTCTGATCATGTGACTCATGATCATGTGACTGCCGATCTCATCCCCCACAAAAGTTACTTAATGAAATTTTGATAAAAGGTCATTGGGGTAACAGGAGTCCAAAGACCTGATTCATAAAAATGCTTCTTCTACAAGTTCCGGGTCATGAGTACTCTAGACTGTGTTCAGATCTGTAGACAGATCTAGTTCTTTCTTTAAGTTAGGCGGTATCGGTATCGCCTAACTTACTTGGTTCTTACCGGTTCTATTTCTTCTCTTTCTTTCTTTCTGAAATTTGCTTCTTATTCCACATACTTGATTGGATTTAAACACAATTGGTCACAAGCAGGGTTTTGTTAAGGTCAAAGTTATTGCTTGGTTGGGGTTCAAACCCGGTTCACGTATGGGGTCTAGAGGTCAAACTTACTTTACTGTGTGTAAAATTTAAAAACCGGTCAAATAGAACATTCTGTTTAGCTCATTCATAGGACATGATGAAGGGCAATAAAAGTCAATCATGACTTCATCATTGACCCATGGTGTAGGCGGTTCAAAGGTCAAAATACTTCAAATTACGTTACACTTCAAATCACTGACTCCTCCTACAGATATGTAACATGATCGTGTGTGAAGTCAATATGCATAGGAGTAGTTGAGACCCTTTACAACAACGTTATGGGTTACAAGAGGTCAATATCGGGGTATCTGAGGTCACAGGGGTCAAACATTATTCTATGTTGTATGGAAAATTTTAAAAACAGGGTCAATAGGAAATCTGTTTACGCTAATTCCTAGACCTGAGGAGAGGTCAATAACAGTCAATTATGACTTCATCACTTGACCCATGCGTTTAGGGGTCAAAGGTCAAAAATACTCCCACTTACGTTCCACTTTCAAATCGGCTTAAACCCTCATCCTACAGATTAAGCCACCTGATCGTGTGAGTCATGCATATGAACTAGCTTGAGGCCCTTAACAAAAGTTATGGGTCAAAAAGGTCAATACGGTTCAGTGATGTTCACGGGGTTCAAACATTATTTACTGTGTTGTAAAATTTAAATTAGGTCAAATAGAAAAAATCTTTTAGTCATCTCATAGAATTGAGAGAGGTCAATAAAAAGTCAATCATGACCTCCTCAATGGACCCATGGTTTAGGGGTCCAAAGGTCAAAATACTTCCAATTACCTTACACTTCAAATATCTTCTACAGAATTAAGCAACCTGATCGTGTGCGTCAGCATCATATGAATTAGCTTGAGCTCCTTTCAAAAGTTTGGGTCAAGAGGCTCAATATGGGGTCATCTGAGTTCACATGGGTGGTTCATTAAACATATTTACTGTGTGTAAAATTAAAATTAGGTCAACTATAAAATCTTTTTAGCCCATTCTAGGGCTTGATGACCGAGGTCAATAAAAGTAATATGACTTCATCATTGACCCATGCTTAGGGGTAAATGTCAAATACTTTCAAATTAAGTTACATTTCAAATCAAAAAAAAACCACTACAGATGTAACATGATCGTGTGAATTATGCATTAATTGAATTGAGAGGCTTGTACAAACGTAATGGGTAGAGAGGTCAAATTGGGGTCATCTAGGGTTATCCTGCCCCGCCTAAATTACACGTGCTCTTGCACAGAGCACTAAGTCTAGTTCTTTCTTTCTTGCTGTAAACATGCTAATATCTCAAGACATGGAAATACCCATAAAAACCAAATGGTCACCAAGGACAAGTACATGCACAGACAACTTTTCGCATAGACCCATGGTGTCTTCAAAGGTCACGATAGGGTCACAGGGGTAAAAACCGTTAACACATGGGTTAGGGGGTTTAAAGGTCAAAAATACTTTAAATTACGTTACCTTCAAATCACTACTCCTCCCGACAGATTAAGCAATCTGATCGCGTGTGAGTCATGTCTATGAATAAGCTTGAGCCTTATAGAAGTTATGGGTCAAAGAGGTCAATATGGGGTCCATCTGGGGGTCACAGAGGTCAAACATATTTACTGTGTGTAATTTAAAACAAGGTCAAATAGAAAGTCTTATCCCACAAGTAGTACTTGATGAGCGGCCTCAATAAATCAATCATGACTTCAATCACTTGACCCATGGTGTTTAGGGGTCAGGTCAAATACCTTCAAATTACGTTACACTTCAAATCACTACTCCTCATACAGACTATGTAAAACCTGGATCGTGTGAGTCTGCAGATGAGTTAGCTTGAGACCCTTTACAAAAGTTAGGGTTCAAAGAGGTCAATATGGGGTCATCTGAGGTCACAGGGTCAAACATATTTACTGTTTGTAAAATTTAAAACAGGTCAAATAGAAAATCGGGTTAGCTCATCGCCTAGGACCTGATGAGAGTCAATAAAAGTCAATTCTGAACTCATCACTTGACCCATGGTTTTATGGGTCAAAGGTCCAATAACCAAGTTACGGTACACTGCAAATCGCTACTCCTCCGACATTGAGCACCTGATCGTGTGATCATGCATATGAACTAGCTTGAGCCTTAACAAAGTTTAGGGTGTCAACATGTCAATACGGTGTCTGTGAGGTCACAGGGGTCAAACATATACTGTGTGTAGAATATTAAAATTATGTCAATAGAAAATCTGTTTAGGCCATCTCAGAGAACTTGATGAGAGGTTTTCATAAAAGTCCATCATGACACCTCACATAAACATGGTTTAGGGTCAAAGTCAAATACTTCCAATTACCTGTACACTTCAATCACTACTTCACAGATTAACACCTGATCGTGTGGGTCTGGATATTAATTAGCTTGAGCTCCTTTCCAAAGTTATGGTCAATAGGTCAATATGGGGTCTCTGAGGTCACATGGGTCAAACATATTGACTGTGTGTAAAATTTAAAATTAGGGTCAAATGTAAAATCGGTTTGCCCATCTCATAGGACTTGATAGAGGTCAATAAAAGTCAATCATGACTTCATCCTTGACCCATGCTTTAGGGTCAAATGCAAAATACGTCAATTAGTTACATTTCAAATCACCACTCCTACAGATGTCACATTAGCGGGGGACTTATGCATTAATTGACTTGAGGAATGTACAAAAAATGGTAGAAGGTCAAGTGGGGGTCATCTAGGTTATTCTGCCCCTCCTAACTTACACGTGCTCTTGCAAAGAGCACTAATTCCCTAGTTCTTGCTTTCTTTCTGTCAACATGCTAATGTCTCAACATGGAACACCCTAATAACCAAAACTGTCACAAGGACAATAAATGCACAAACTTTCGCATGACCCGATTGTTCAAAGGTCACGATAGGGTCACAGGGGTCCACAACGTTAACCATGGTTTAGGTTAAAGGTCAAAATACTTTAATTACGTTACACTTCAATCACTACTCCTCCTACAGATTAAGCAATCTGATCGCGTGAGTCATTCATATGAATAACTTGAGCCCCCTTTATAGAAGTTATGGGTCAAGAGGTCAATATGGGGTCATTGGGGTCACAGAGGTCAAACTATTTACTGTGTGTAAAATTTAAAACAAGGTCAAATAGAAAGTCTTTTTATCCCACAATGTAGTACTTGATGAGAGGTCAATAAAAATAAATCAATGACCATCACATACCATGGTTTAGGGTCAAGGTCAAAAAATACTC